>LN483592.1:0-254049 GCA_900002565.1 Culicoides sonorensis
TCCTATCCTATCCTATCCTATCCTATCCTATCCTATCCTATCCTATCCTATCCTATCCTATCCTATCCTATCCTATCCTATCTTTTCTCTTCCCCGAGGCTTTCAAAGTCGTTGGCAACTCAGTCTACTTGAAACATGTCACTTAATCATATCAAAACTCTTCTTCAAAGTATTTTTTCCATGTCATTCCATGTATTTAAAAAATTCTGCCTTTCAATAGAATCGTAATTAAAGGATGTCATTTTTCATTGGAAACGCTTCTTTTGATGACAAAGCAGGACATTCTGTTAAAAAATGACAACAATATTAACCGTAAAATTCCATCATGAATAAAAAAATAAATAAAAAAATACCTTAGAAATACAAACTGAAGGACATCAAAAGATTGTTATATTTTGTGTTTCTTTGTTATAAAAATTTTTCTTTGACATGAATTAAAATGTTTTACACATACAATGATTATTGTTATTAAAGTTATTAAGATTTCATGCATCTGCTCTCTTCATTTTCTTCTTCTCATCTTTTCATATTCATTATTCTTGCTCAAAACTTTTGTGTAACATCATCATAATAATTTTAGAAATCATGACACAAAAATTATTATAATTAAAACTAACCTATGGCAACGAGACAACAAAAGTTTAATTGAAATGATACAAAATTTGTTTTTTTGTGTCTCTCTTAATTTAAATTACTTCATTTTAATTTCAAAGAATTCTGTTACCAAAAAAAAAAAATAAAAATTTCAAATGAAATTTCTAATTTAATATCAAATTTCTTGAATGGTGTGCTGTAGGCCAGAAAACACTTAGCAACCACTTATCACCAATTTAAATGTATATTTCAAGGATATACCATCCTATCCTATCCTATCCTATCCTATCCTATCCTATCCTATCCTATCCTATCCTATCCTATCCTATCCTATCCCTTCCCTTCCCTTCCCTGAAGCTGCCAAAGTCGATGGCAACTCAGTCTACTTGAAACATGTCACTTTATCATATCAAAACTCCTCTTCAAGTTTTTTTCATGTCATTTCATGTATTTTAAAAAATTCGGCCTTTGAATAGGATCGTAATTAAAGGATGTCATTTTTCATTGGAAACGCTTCTTTTGATGACAAAGCAGGACATTCAGTTAAAAAATGACAACAATATTAACCGTAAAATTCCATCATGAATAAAAAATAATAAAAAAAATAAATAAAAAAATACCTTAGAAATACAAACTGAAGGACATCAAAAGATTGTTATATTTTGTGTTTCTTTGTTATAAAATTTTTCTTTGACATGGATTAAAATGTTTTACACATACAATGATTATTGTTATTAAAGTTATTAAGATTTCATGCATCTGCTCTCTTCATTTTCTTCTTCTCATCTTTTCATATTCATTATTCTTGCTCAAAACTTTTATGTAACATCATCATAATAATTTTAGAAATCATGACACAAAAATTATTATAATTAAAACTAACCTATGGCAACGAGACAACAAAAGTTTAATTGAAATGATACAAAATTTGTTTTTTTGTGTCTCTCTTAATTTAAATTACTTCATTTTAATTTCAAAGAATTCTGTTACCAAAAAAAAAAAATAAAAATTTCAAATGAAATTTCTAATTTAATATCAAATTTCTTGAATGGTGTGCTGTAGGCCAGAAAACACTTAGCAACCACTTATCACCAATTTAAATGTATATTTCAAGGATAAAATTGACGATAATTTACATTTTATTTGCTCATTTAAATGTAAATAGAGAAGAAATTTAATAACCTTTCACTTAAATTTCATTTCTTATCAAAGCAAATGCCTAGGCAACAGGTGTAATTGATAAAAATATTTCTTAAATGATCCAATTCTCGTTTTGTTGTAAAAATTTGAATTGAAACATTTTCATGTCGATTAAGGACACAATGAAAAAAATAAGGAATATAAACATCCTTTAAAAGAATATTTACATAAATTTAAATTTTCATGATTCCTTGAACGTTTTATGATCCAAGTAAGTTTATGCAAAAAAGGAAAAAAATAAACAAAGAACACAAATCAACATATTATTCATGAATGCGCATTTTTGTACCAAGGCTCTAGTTTTTTTATTTGTTTGTTTGATATTTTCGCGTTACATTGTCAAATCTTTTTGTTATAACTGTTGCTATCTTTTTGTTCGCATATCATTTTCATTATTATACAAATTTTAAATGTAATGTGAAAAACACGCAACATTTAAATTTTGTATTTTATTTTTGTTGTGAATGTTTTAAATGTTAAATTTATTGAATAGAAAACTATTTTATAACATATTAATTGTGTTTCTTTTTGAAATTGAGAAATTGAAATTTTGAAACGTCAAATAAAAATAAAGCGTTTGTGTTGAATTGCAATACTTGAGTTTTATTTCAAGCTAAGGGTGCAATATTTCGTTTTTTTTGTGATTTCCAAACAGTTACCTTATTTATTTAAAAATATTAATTATACAAAACTGCGCACTTTTCGAGCATGAATTTCGAAAACTGCGCTTTTTTCGAACATGAATTTCGAAAACTGCGCACTTTTCGAACATTTAAAGTTTTTAAACGTCAACCTCCTCATGTTTATGTTTTCCTGTTCCTGAGCTTTAGATTTTTGACCAAATTTTATTACTTTTTTAATTCAAAAGTACCAGGAAAACATAAGCATGAGGAGGTTGATTTTTAAAAAATTTCAATGTTTGAAAAGTGTGCAGTTTTTGAAATTCATGTTCAAAAAGTGCGCAGTTTTCGGAATTCATGTTAAAAAAGTGCGCAGTTTTCGAATTTCATGTTCAAAAAGTGCGCAGTTTTCGCAGTTGATATAAGTTTTGATTAAAACACTCTTTTCCAGTACAACTTTTAATTTATTTTTCAATAATACGCTAGATAATACGTAGACATTTTTTAATTAATTATTTGAGATTTTAAGAAAAACAGAACTCGTAAATTGTTTTTTTTTTGTTTGGTTAAATAGTGGTCTGCTTATCGACGATCGTCCGAATTTACAAAAGTATGATTTTTTCACTCAAAAATTCATGTAATTTCTTTTCTTTCATTAATTCATCAGCCGTTTGTTGATGATTGTTAGTTTTAACGAATTTCAAGATATTTTTCTTATTTTATCACTTTGACTTGATTTGACATATGTCAAATACAGATCAATGAACATCATGTTATTTTAAAAAGGTTGACTTTATTTATTTCAATGAATTTCTTGTACATGATGAGTAAAATGGGATCATGGGGGCATTTGCATCGTCCGTCTGCGCAAAAATTCAAAGGTTTGAATTCAACGACTATTTTACAGAAAATGATCCATTTAGGTCGAAATGGACTTGGCTCAAACCCCTTACATAGGATGTTGAAAACGATAAACAGAGTCCGCAAGGCTCCGCAAGGTACCACAATCCAATTTTTTTTTCAAATTCGTTTAGAAATGTACTTTATAGTGCCATGTACAGGTTTAAAGGTCAGCTACTTCTTCCCATTTCATTGATTTTTGCTGCAGTACCTTAAAATGCGCTTTTGTATTTCATTTAAAATGACCTTATCCATTTTAACCAATTTCAATGTGACTTTAATAGATAACAACAAAATATTTCAAACGATTTATGTCTTATGAATCAAATCATACAAAAATTTCCTTTGCAAAGCAAAAAATAACATGAATTGAATACAAAACTAATTCAAGAAACGAACATCAACCATAATTCTTCCTCATTTTAGCATAAAATCAATTTTTGACCTATATATTCCTTTTTCCTGGTCTTTTTTATATGATATTTATTCAAGTTTCCATTTCTTGTATACCTTTAATGCAAAAAATGTATAAAACTGGGTATCTATTTCAATATTTATGAAAATTTACCTTTTTGTTTCAAATAATGCTTAAAAGAAGCAATTTTGGTTTTAAAAACAAGGAGAAACAAAAAAATTTGTACTACACATTTTACTTGGAATGTAAAAATCCTTGTTCATACGGTAGAATAGTTTAATAAATTGTATGAGGAAGTAATTTAAAAAGTTTTTTGTGTTGTGTTTTGTTCTATTTTATTATTATTATTAGCATTAGGTCTGAGTTAAATGAAATTTTAAGTACATGAAGGTGAATATGAAATTGATTTGAAAAAGTTTCTAGTTGAATTTTATTTTTCAATTTATTGGAAAACGAGAAATTGAGTCTTAAGAAACTTAAAATGATCAATGCAAAGACACTGTGACACAATTTTTGCTGAAGAAACAAGGTTTTTTTTAAACAAAATTAAAAAATTAGCTCAAAATTTTGTATTTTGCCATTTTTGGCCTCTTAATTCATGGAATATCGACTTGGTCAGTTAAGCAAAGTTGCAGCTTGAAATATTCTCTACAACTTTGCTTCAGGAAATTTTTACCGAAAATCGCATCTTACTTCCTCGAATCACCTTCAAAATCCATTTGAGTGCTGTTTGCTGAAATAAAACAAAAAGAACATGAAAAAAATTTCATCATTCCAAAATTTATTATGTAATTAGGTCATCTCCGTCTGTGTGCCTTTTTTTGCGAAACTCTCAAAACAAAAACAAAATGAAAACATACAAAAAGAAAAAATGACAAACCTGCCATAAAATTATCATCCTTGTCATCGTCCCATCACCATCATTACCTTTCACATTGTTTTACATTTCCGTTAAATAAAATTCATATTTTTTTTCCATTTTTCACTCAAAATAATAATAATAATAAGTAGAACACACACACACACCCACAGACAGACACACAGAGACAGATAGAGAAAATTGTAAAATTATGTGATTTGCATAACGAATTATTATTGTTAAAAATATATTTACATACACACCCACACACACACACACACAGATACAGAAAAAAAGGTTCGCACATATTTTTCTGTATTATTTTATGATATAATTCGGAAGGACATAAATCCTAGGATTATGTTAAATGGTTTGTTCTTGTTTTTACTTTTGTTTGTGTTTGTGTATGTGTGTGTACGCTTTCAAAGTAATGAAAACCAAAGCCATTTGGATTATTATGTAAATATTTTGAATGTTGTTTGTCCAGTTCATATTTTTTTTGCTCGAACAATTGTTGATTCAATTTGAGCCCATTTTCGGATAAATGTGATAAATTTATGTGAACATATTTTATTTAAATGAAAAGTGTTGTAAAATGTGAGATGTTGTGAACATTTCACTTGACAAACGTGACAAGAAATTTGGATGTAACGCAATGAAATTTAATAATAATTTTTGATCAGATTTAATTTTGAGTGAAACACATGTTCAAGATACATTTTTGGTTTTAAATTTCAATTTTTCTTTAATGGACACGAGACCCTTCAAAAGTAAATAAATCCTGGTTTTTTTGTTTTTTTGTTTGTTTATTTAAAGCTTTAAAGTTCTTATTATATTATTTTATCGTCTTCCTATTCTATTTATTTTAAAAATAATAATAAAATTAAAAAAAAAAGATACTTCTTATCTAGTCTCATAAAAAAGAGACATGATATTTATTGTTCACCTGGCATCCAATGCCTACTACGGTGAGCAGAACAATATGCGAGATGCAATAAAGTGCAATACAAGGAAAAAAACGAATAATAAAATAGAATAATATTGTTTTTTTCCTGTTTTTTTTCTTCTATTTCTCTCTTCTTATATCAATTTTACGTTAAAAAAAGCATTAAAATGGAGTAAGGTAACATTTTTTTAAACAAAGAATCAAGGGAAGGTATTTTTTATCCTAAAATATGTATCTAATAAAGTTAAAGATAAAAGCAAATAGACATAAATGTGAAACAGTTGTTTAAAAAAACATATTTATAATGTGTGTGTGTGTGTGTAAAAGTCGAAGGATGTGTGAGGAATGGAACAAAACAGAAAAAAGGATGAAGAGGAGATGGTGTAGCATAAAATAGATTATCTCACTTTTTGGATATTATTGTGTCTCTTTACGTTATTTTTTATGTTTATTTTATTTTGTACCTTACTTAATGTTAATGTAGATTAGATGAAAGGTAAATTTGATAATGATTAGAGAGGGTCACTTATGCTTTTGATATGTGAATTTAACACACAGAGCTCGGGAAGTCACTTTGCTATATTTATAATATCAATGAAGGGATTGCTGAAATGTTTCATTAGTAACCTTCTCTAAAAATATTCGCTCATCAAAAATATCGATTAAGCTGCTAAAATGTTTCATTAGCAACCTTCTCTAAAAATGTTTGCTCATCAAAAATATCGATTAAGCTGCTAAAATGTTTCATTAGCAACCTTCTCTAAAAATATTCACTCATCACAAATATCGATCAAGGAGTTGCTAAAATGCTTCTTTAGCAACCTTCTCTAAAAATATTCGCTCATCAAAAATATCGATTAAGCTGCTGGGCTGCTGAAATGTTTCATTAGCAACCTTCTCTAAAAATATTCGCTCCTCAAAAATATCGATTAAGCTGCTGGGCTGCTGAAATGTTTCATTAGCAACCTTCTCTAAAAATGTTCGCTCATCAAAATATCGATTGAGGTGTTGCTGAAATGCTTCATTAGCAACCTTCTCTTAAAAATATTCGCTCATCAAAAATATCGATTAAGCTGCTGGGCTGCTGAAATATTTCATTAGCAACATTCTCTAAAAATATTCGCTCATCAAAAATATCGATTAAGCTGCTGGGCTGCTGAAATATTTCATTAGCAACATTCTCTAAAAATATTCGCTCATCTAAAATATCGATTAAGCTGCTGGGTTGCTGAAATGTTTCATTAGCAACCTTCTCTAAAAATATTCGCTCATCAAAAATATCGATTAAGCTGCTAAAATGTTTCATTAGCAACCTTCTCTAAAAATGTTCGCTCGTCAAAATATCGATTGAGGTGTTGCTGAAATGCTTCATTAGCAACCTTCTCTTAAAAATATTCGCTCATCAAAAATATCGATTAAGCTGCTGGGCTGCTGAAATATTTCATTAGCAACCTTCTCTTAAAAATATTCGCTCATCAAAAATATCGATTAAGCTGCTGGGCTGCTGAAATATTTCATTAGCAACATTCTCTAAAAATATTCGCTCATCAAAATATCGATTGAGGTGTTGCTGAAATGCTTCATTAGCAACCTTCTCTTAAAAATATTCGCTCATCAAAAATATCGATTAAGCTGCTGGGCTGCTGAAATATTTCATTAGCAACCTTCTCTTAAAATATGCGCTCATCAAAAATATCGACTACGGGGTTGCTGGAAAGTGTTTTTTAGCAGCCCTTATCTCAAGGTGACGAAACGTATAGGTATAAGCGTTCACTATCCCTCTCTAATGAAACATTACCAACAAAAAAAACACTTCACATTTGTGTTATATATGAAAAGTTCCTTCATAACAATTTTTTCCACTTTATCTACTCTAACGCCATCATCTAACATTATCCATTCATTAAACACACTTACAGAGAGATAAATGTTGAACAGTTGTTCCTTAAAATTTGTTTCCATTTCATCGTTCCCTCTTTTTACTTCAATCTCTCCTCATATCTGTCTACTTACTTTCCTTTAAAAAAATATATATATACAAATAAATTACGTCTAACATCTCACAAACTTTTAATACACTTCTAAATGTTATTAAATTGTAATTTTATTTTACGAAGTTGGCCCAAATCCATTTATAAATAAATCGAATACTTACTTACAAAGTATCATAAAAGGCGCTGTTTTATTTTTTTTTTCTTTTCTGGAATACTGTAAATAAAATGATAATTAATGTACCTTTTTTTTCTAAATATTTTATTTATACGAAGTATTTCACTTTGTATCTTTGCTTGATGAGTATTAATTTGAATTATTTATGGCAATTATCATTTCAACGGAATTTTAGTTGAATATCAACTGAAATGGAGAATCATGAAATGATTTTTCTTTTGTGAGATATGACTGAAACGTTATCATTGCAATTTATTGTCTCAGTGTTATCCTTCTTGTCATGCAGAATTAAAATTATTATTAATTACTTCTAGTCTGGTTAGGAAAAAAAACTGTAAGAATACATTTTGGAACCCATTATTATGATTAAAGTGAAACGCCCTCCTTTTTACATTACAAAAAATATAAAATATACAGCAAAGGAATTTGAAATATTAAAGGAAAAATTTTGGCCCAGTTTTTACTCTTAAAATATTACATTTCATTGTTCTGTTTTACTATGAAACAAAAGGCCATCAATCATTTTTGTCTAGGCATTTTTTTGGTATCTTACGCAATATTATGTAAGAAAGATGGAATTTGGAAGAGAAATGAATTTAAAATGATGTACGTCCCTAGAGTTGTTCATTATTTTTACCGCAAAACCTTCTTTTAAGCGCATTTATCAAAATTATAATAATAATTTTTTCTATTTTTTTGTATCTTTACAGGAAACACCAAAAATCATCAAAAATGTCTTCACTCCTCATCCTCTTCATATGCATCACCTTGAGTCCTATTCTGACAATCGCTTCCCTTCACTGCCCAAATCAGTGTAAGTGTGATGACGAAAAACTCGACATCAATTGTGAGGAAGGTCACCTAGATGTCCTTCCAATCGCTCTCAATCCATCGATTGAGCGTCTCGTAATCAAAAACAACAAAATTCGCACAATCGATTCTTCCATTCATTTCTACACACAACTTACCTTAATCGATTTATCCTACAATCAGCTGTTTACGATACCCGAAAAAACTTTCCAGTATCAACGTAAATTACAGCAATTACATTTAAATCACAATAAAATTGGAAATATTTCCAACAGGACGTTTATTGGCTTAAGTGAGCTAGCTGTGTTGAATTTGAAAGGAAATTTAATTGATTCCCTGGACAATAAAGCATTCATGGCATTGTCAAATCTGGAGGAACTCAATTTAGGTCAAAATCGTATAATGAGGATACAAGCAGGAGCATTTGATGGCCTGGAAAATCTCAAAATCCTATATCTTGACGATAACATTTTAGGGGCAATTCCATCACCTAGTTTTCGCCCCATGCCAAAGTTAGCTGAATTGTATTTAGGGGTCAATTCACTCTTCAGAATCGATTCCAATGCATTTGAAGCATTACCTGAATTGACTAAGCTGGATTTACGTGGTGGACTTGTAATGAATATAAGTGTTGATGCATTTAAGGGCATTGAACAATTGAAGATCCTGAATTTGGCTGACAATAAATTTACACGAATCCCAACTGAGGCATTTAGTAATTTGTCGCGATTGGAGGACCTAGCAATTGGACAAGGAGAGTATGAAATTATACCAGCATATGCGTTTATGGGCTTGAAACACTTGAAACGAATTGATATTACAGGTTCTGGTAAATTGAGAGTGATTAAAGATGGAGCTTTCAGTAAAAATGTTAATTTACGCTCACTTACAATTTCATCGAATAGAGCATTGGGTGTAATTGAAGGAAATGCATTCCTAGGTCTTGCTTTCCTAAAACACGTAAATTTACGTGGAAATAGTTTGACGACAATATTTGAATCGTGGTTCTCATGGAATGAACTTGACTTACTCGATCTCTCAGATAATCCGATTAATTGTGACTGTGAAGTAGTTCGAGTTGTTCAAACGATATTTCCAAGCAATAAACTTTTCCTACTTAATAATACAATGTGTGCAACTCCAGACCCATTGAGAGGTTTGCCATTGAGTGATCTGTCATATGATATGCTGGGATGTGCGTATCTCAATTCAAGAGAAAGTGATTTAATAGGAATTACTTTAGTTATTATTGCTGCGATTTTTACTGCAGCATTTTTGGTTATCTTTCGTTTTCGTGTACGGATTAGGGAAGCACTTAAACGTACCTGGGATGCAAAATTCTTTAAAACAACAGAGTTTCAACGACCTTACCATAAGACATCGTCAGAAGAAGACTTTTTACCAAGACAATCGAATTTTTACAGTTATAACATTAATTCAACGTTAAGTTTTTATCCACACCTGGAAAGTCCTCAACAACATCTTCCACCACCACCACAATTGTATGCTTCACGACCTTTACCTGTTACCGAGTTATAGCATAATGAACCACTCCCCATAATGGAGTTCAGTTGTTAGAAAGACATGAGAAAAAAACAATGCAAACTACTTAAAAAATACTTAAAATAATAATAATTTGTTAATATAAATGTAGGTAAAATTTATTTTTTAAATGATAAAGTTAAAGTAAAATAATCAAAATACTGTTAAAATTACATTTAAATAAAAGTATTTGTAGGAACTCAAAATACTCCATGATAATCTGAAAGAAACATTTAAACAAGATTTGTATACTCTACTAAAATTAAATTAAAAGATTAATCATAATTTTTTTATAAATAATTAACCAAACATTCCAAATGATATTAAATTTATATGTTTAAAGCTAAGAAAATGTTACAATATTAAAAATAGAAATTTAATTGAACTGATCTCTATTGTAAGCAGGTACCAATTTTAATATTGTGTTTATTATGTATACTGAAGTTATCAACGACCTTTTAGTACACATTTTTTGGATCTTGAATTGGATTTTCAGCTTAATAAGCCTAAACATGATTTTTATCGCCATTATTTCAAATTCATGCATTCAAGGCTCAAAGCAGTTTAGAAAATTTGATCACGTCGATCATAATCACTTGAAAATTATTTTGATAAAGACACTGTCTAAGAAAACAAGATAATAATTCAGGATCATTATCAATTTCAATCAGAAAAATAATGTAATGCACTTCATAGGATGAATGGAAAAAAAGAAAGCTGTGAGTTATTAAATCTGACCGGAACAGGCATTACATTGAACACCTAACAAATACTAAGCTATGATAAGGCTAAGGTGGCTTTTTATTTCCATCTACTAAAAAAAATGAGCAGTATCAATAGATCCTATTGAGAAACTGTGAGGATCATTATCGATTTCAATCAGAAAAACAATGTAATGCACTTCATAGCATTAATTAAAAAACAGAGGACTGTGTCTTTAAGATCTGGGCTGAACAGACATTACATTGGTACGGGTTATGTGTTTTCGATTTTTTTTAATCAATTTTATCTGATGATTATTGTCAGGTATTCTTATGAGAGGTGGTAAATCTCATATTCATGAACGAATATGTAGAAATAGCTGTGCAGGATGTTATGAGAGCAATAAAAAGAAAAGTAACAGACTATCCAATGATAGAGACTCTGACCACAATAGGACTCTTTGAGACCGCGGTGGTGCCCTTGTAAAACCTAACCTAACTAGAGACTCTATCAGTTATATCAGAGATTATTGCAAACCTACCATGACGAAACAATATAATTCGAAATATTAATAAGATCCAAAACCATATCATTTAGTCTTTAATGCTTGGTGATTGTGGCGTTTCCCTGATGCTAATAGGTTGAATTTCAACTAATTTTCTGGAGAATTTAAAACAAAATCTCATTTTATGGACTGTAACAACAAACAGGATCATAAAACTCAGGCTCATTTCCTTATAAGATCAAAAGTGACTTTTTGACGAGAGATCAGACGCTTTCCTTGAAAAAGTATTCAATATTCTACAGGCCGACAAAATATCCAAAATACATACATACATGAATAAGTACATTGATAACTTCAGTAAATACCATGAAAAAAAATTACAAAATATTATACACTGTAAAAGCAATTCTAGTCATTAAATGATGAAAAAAATATAATTAAAAAAAAACATACGTCTTTTAATAAAACAAAAAATTATTGATTAAGTTAACAACTCAGTGAAAAATTTGCCTACTACTTATTTTTTACTTTACTGTAGAATTTTCAATGTACAGACAAAATTCTTCATTTAAACTAAACTTAAAATTAATTTTTTTTATATTCAAATTATTCATAATTAATATTTGTATTAAAAATAATAATAATTCTAAAAAATTGAAAAAAAAATCTTCTCTGTAAAATTAACTTTAAATTTCCGTAGAATTATAAAACTAAAACTCTTAGCTAGGAATAAGGATACAAAAATACTGTATATTAAGGTTAAAATGACAAAGAATTTAATTGTTTAATATAATAATAAATTGAAAATGTAATTAAATTTTTAATTATAATGGAATTTCATAATAATAATTGAACTTCAAATGATATAAAATAAATTTAAATTGATAAATACAAAAAAATGTCATGTATATTGATTTATTTTGAGCCATTGTTGCGATTTCCTGTTTTTCCTTTTTGATTTAAAATTTTATTGGCAACACTGGTCATAACTGAATTTGTAGTTCCACGTGAATTTTTTACTGTTGATACATTTCGTGGTTTGTTGTGTTCATAGTGAGCACATTTCGGAATATGACGTTCAGCTGCACTTTGATTGAAACTGCGTAAACAGTGAGGACATTGAATGTAATCTGGATTTTGGGATGGTTCTGGTGGTGGTAGGTCTCGTAAATTGCCACCACTTTTCAAATGTTCTTGGACTTTCTTTGCAGCACGAATTGCTTTAATGAATTCCTCGTGATTTTGTCTCCAATTGCTTTTGAATGGTTTTGGATTTGAAGTGGCAGTTGGAGATGTATGTGGCTTAGTTCCAGGAAGCTTTGAATGATTTTAAAGGCAAGTTAGCACAATTTAAGTCAAAAAAATTTATTGATACCTTTTTCGGTGTGAGTGATGATTTCGCACCAGGAAGATGAGTTTTCTTACAAATTCCTTCATGCTTTTTGATACGATCTTCAAAAAATGTCCGTGAACAGTGACTACATTTAACGAGCTTCAAATCATTTGGAGCATCAGATGCCGTTGGTTTGATAAGACGTGGTGTTACTTGTAAGGAAGCCATTTTACTAGAATTTTATTACCTAAATGAAAATCAAGACTGTTTAAAAATATGTCATAAAAATATCTGTTTACTATGATAAAATTTAAAGTTTTTGGTATAAAATTAAATTGGCAGTTAAATGAATAAATCCTTTCATTTTACATTTAATCGACCGCGATAATACCTTAATCGTTCTCATTTTACTACTTGAAGTTTGTACTTCTTTTGATATTGTCAAAGAACAAAAATAATTTTTGATGATAAAATTTCAAATCAAAAGAAAAGGATTTAAAATTAATAAATGAGTCATATTGTCTTGGAAATATAAATTGCTTGTCTCTTTTCATTTGTGTTAAATGAGATTTTCTACCTGCCTTTTCTTGCGTTCTTGCTACTGAAATACCATTTTATGTTAGATATCACAAATGATTATGATTAACATTTTGAGTTGTTGTTTGTTGAAATTCAATCCAAACAAAAACACTTACCTTTGTTTACGATAATAAAACGGTAATGTAAACAGAAGCTGGTGTGTGTTCACTTATGATAGTTTAACGTTAAACAGAAGTGGGGTTAAAAGCATATGAAACTGATATGATGATTAATAAATAGTAGTGGGAGATAGAATAGAATAAAACAACAGTGAATTTGAATGAGCTCTCAAATGAAATAAATTTCGATGACACTTTCAAGGAAAACTAACGATTTCTGTCTTATAAGCAGTAGCATCTTAAATGACATAAGTTAAATGGATTTCTCGTTTTATCAGCTAAATTAATGTTATTTGACGCTTTAGCTCTTAAATTAACTACATTTAAATGATATCAGTTTTGAATAGTTTTGTTTGTAGACAAACCATTAATTTACAAGTGATATCATTTCAAACAATTTAAATTCAGAAGAGTTATTCAAAGAAAATGTTAAATAAAACGACTCCTACACTGTTTTACTTGATAAGAGGCTGTGTTTTCATAATAAACAAAAAAGTGTTAAATTATTTGAAAATTTTGGTTTGATGACTCAACATCTTCAAGTCACTTTGCTATCATTTTGCGGAATTACTGATACAAGCGTGTAAAGAAAATTAATTAAAAAAAAACCATCGTGATCTTCAAATTCTCAGAAGAGAATAAGCACTCAGACCTACAGACGGATCCATGGTGCATACCCATTTATCATCATATCTGATGAAGAAGAAACCAAATCTAGAAAATCAACTAAAGAGAGAAGTCCACTAGACCTGCTTCAGTTCAGGAAAGTGACCACACCTTATCAGAAAGCTAAGCAGGGCAGACACCTTCACTTCGGCATGCTTGAATACGAATCAGATATTGGTGATGACGCAATAGGGTATCACAACCTCTGACAGCACTGTACAGGAATGTTTTTCCCTCTTCTAGATGATTGAACTTTTGAAGCTACATGTAACCTTGCTGGTAGCCCCTTATCCCAACTGGGTAAGATGATCCAACGACTGTCTTGAGAAGCATACAAGACCTTTGCTTTTTCAAAGACTGCCATAATAAGGGAAATACAGGGTCTTCCTAAAATCCAATGAAAGAGTATAAAAGTGCAAATGTTTGAAGAGCATAAAACTGAATATTAGAGAAGGAAAGTGTATAAAAGAGAGCTTAGATGTAAGAAAATGTAATGAAGAGTATAAAAGAGTAAAAATCAGGAGCAACAAACTGAATAAAAGTGTAATTAAGAGCAATATAGGGTTTCAAAAACACCCTGTAGGTATATCTTTGATTACTCAAAATCAGTTCATCGCATTTTTCTACTCCTCATTTTCATTTTCATCTAGTAAAATTTATTTTAACTCCACCACTAAGCCATAAATCATCACTTAGGTATCTTTTGAGGAAATTTAGACAAATACATTTTTTGCACCATTAACAACTTTTAATTCCCCAAAGAAATTTTCTTATCTCATTTCAACTCAGGCATATTTACTTTCAGTCTCTTGTTCTTATATTCTATTTGTCTTTTTTTCCTTTTTTTTTGTTTTATTTTACCGTTTAAATGTAATGTCTAGCAAATATTTAATTTTATTTGGGGGATATTTTGCTACAGTATTTTGTTACATAATCAATTGTCTGGATCTTTTCAGTGAAATTACTTGAACTGGACTTTTTTTTAAAACGAGGTCAATGAACCCTTAATTTTTTGTATCACATCCTTATAAGGACACCATTTGACTCGTGCCTTTTTTATTTAACGGTAAATCTTGAATTGAATACTAATTAGAAGAATTAAATTAAAATTTCTTTGATATTTTCCGTTTTTAATTCGATTCAATTCAATTTCAATTCAATTGAGTTGAATTGTAACAGAATTTCTTTTCACACGTGTTTGTGGTGTATCCAAACTTTGTATGAGTAAAAGAAGCCGATGCGCTTTCAATTTCTAATCATAATTTTTTAAAACAAACACGTTTCTTCATTCATTTATATTTTTATGAATTATTTTTTCTTTGAGATTCACTCTCACACGTCTCATGTTTACTTGCATACTTGACTGGTATACATAATTAGAGTGTTTTGTTTTACTTTTTTTACTTTTAAAGTACTCGTACTGTATAGCGATGGTATTGTTCCGCACTGAATATTCTTTTTTTTTTGTTTTACTTTAAATAAGTTCAAAAACATCTTGTTGAATCTGAACAGAAAAAATTTAGCTTAAAAATATTGTTTATTTAATAATAATAATCATCAAAAAAATTGATTCAATGAAAGATGTGCTTTGTATTTAAGTTTTATTTAAACATTGAAATTTTTCATTTTAAGGTCAATGTTTCTCTGAAGTGGATTCTATTTCCTTTTCAATTTTATCTAAAAACATTGGGTATGTTAAAATGCTTGGTGTAATGAATCCACCACTATTTTCGCGAAATCTGAATTTCAAACCGACTCCACTCAAAGCTGCATAAGTTGAAATGAGAGGTTGTAAGTCAATGAAAGGGACTGTTGACTGTCCAACGTCATCCTTTAAACTACTTGGACCGAAAAGAACGATACCTTCTTTGTCATGACCTTCATTATCCTTGTATTTTGTTGGACGATCACCAAATTTACCTTCGTTGATTTGACGAGTCGTGAATGAATTTGATACTATTAAATCTTTTCCTTTGATCAATTCTCCTGTAGTGAAATTAAATTCACTCAATGTGACTTCCAATGCAAGATGATCCTTAACTTCAGTGAATTTGACTCCCGTTACTACATGGTTGGGGTTTTTGTTCATGTAAGCTTGAGCAGTTCCAATGTGAAGTGCATTTTTATTGAATTTTAGTGTGAATCTTTCTTTTTCTGGAGTTTCATCAGTTTTCCAATCGGATCCGTTATTGTCAATTTTTCCTAATGGAAGTAATTTTGATTGATGTATTTTCAAATGGAATGTCTTATTTTGAAGGGCAATTTTGATCCCTGATACCACCATATTATCATGAGTATCAGACTTCAATGAATTAAGTGAAAAATATCTAATTGATTTTTTATCTTCAGAGTCATCGCACATGCAACGACAAATATCGCAATTGACGAAACCACGTGGCCAAGCTCTAAATATAACTATTTGGCTTTCATCTGTTCTTAGCACTTTTCCGTAACTTTCCCCTCTATTCAACTTGGTTGACTGAAACGCAAAATATCGTCTATCACTATCCGGAGATTTAGGTACCCAAACGTTTCTTAAGTACGGACTCTCACTTTTACAACCATGAAGCGTTCCAGCACACTTTCTTTGAGAAAAATCATAACCGTGGATTTCATTAAAATTTTGTCTTGGTTTCGAGTAATCTTCACATTTCCCATTACACGTATCGAAATTCGCTTCTTGCGTAAAATAGATTTGATTGAATCGAGTCACTTCACCATATGTGACTCCTTTATTGTAAGTTTCAGGATCATTTTTGTATAGCTGACGATTTGCTTTGATCAACTCACCTCTCATGAATTCAAATGACTCTCTAACACGATTCTTAAAAAGTGTCTCATAAACTTCATTTTCTGTGGTGAAATTTCCCTGTCCCATCAATCTCCTGTAATAACATCCAATTTTTTGTAGTAGTAGTGCCTTATACTCAACCGAAAGCAGTGTCAAATAAAATTTATGCAAAACAACATTTTCAGATTCACTAGTTTTGGTTGAAAAGAGTTTTTGATGATCACGAATTTCATTGATCACACTATTCAAATACGTCTTATCACTTCCAAATAGTTTGATATGAAATTCGGTGGTTAAGTGATCGACTTCCGACAGTGAGCTAATTAAATTCAGTTTTGTTTGATTTTCGAGTTTTTCAGTAACGTTTAAGTAAATCAACATTTCATCAAATTTCGATTCAATTTTATCTCGTAAATCCTTTATTTTGTTTGATTTTGTTTCAACTGAGATGAAATGCGTTAAATTCATTATTGATTGCTTGAAGTCTTCGTCAAGTTGTTCAATTTTACTGATGATAGTTGTTAATTGATTTTTTACTCCACCTGATGAGCTTTCTGAAGGAAACAAGATGTCCGCTATTGGATTCCATGTTGTTACGAAGACTTTGTTCAATAGGAACATAAGAGATTGATCTAAAATAAAGCTGAGGCTCCAAGCAATACCGTCAACGTGGCTTGGTAAGGTTGCGAAGGAAATTAACAAAACTCCAATAATGAAAATTGGTGGTCGCATCTTGATTTCAACTGTGAAGAGCAAATGTAAGGAAAGAAATAAAGGTTGGCATGGAAATTCGAGCTCTTATACTTGGGTTAATAGAGCAGTTGTGGGTCATTAATCAAAAGCTAGTAAAATGAAACATATTTAAGGGGTAAGTTGAACGAAAATCGGGATTTTGACTGTAAAATCAGGATTTTTGACTTTATAAGCGCAATTTAATTTGCTTGACTTCTACTTAAATATTGGCTCTGCAATCATTTCTTAAATTTTGGCCCAATTCAGGGTACTGTATCGAAATTCTGAGGTATTCTATTTTGCTCTTGAAGCGTTCAAATCTTGAAGCTTCTCGGTCTGCTCTTTGAAGCGGCACCTATCGGTCGAATTGAAAATTGATAGTGGCGCCAAATTCCCTCTAAATTTCATTTGAGAAGTTTTTTTAAACAGATTTATGTAGTTCAGCCTTGTTTATTGGTAAAAATTTTTTGTTAAAATTCGAAATCGAGGTTGTCTCATTTAATTGAAATCCCTTTCAAATTAACTTCAATGTCATTTTCATTGATAAATTACATTTACACACAAAAAAAATCTAGTAGAACATGATTTCTGCATTTAATATTTTTTTCCACAATTCAGAGTCTATAAATTGCAATAAATTTAACTCACACTCATAATTTGAACAGTATCGTAGTGAATTATTTGCAATATGCGAGCAATCCCTTTGATCATCAGTTTTTGTCTCATTTGTACCACTTTGAAACCAGCTGATTGTTTCCTTGGATTCATTGGATCCGAGTTAATGTCGTTTATGCTTGATAAAGTATTTAGCTCAGGCTGGGATCCAATGACGGACTTCGTTCAATCAAAAAATGATACAACAGGAGCACAATTGAAGGAAGTTATAAGCAAACTTGATGCACTCGCATTAGATTTCAAGGAATCAATGAAAGATGTCAAAGATCATGTGTCACTTGAATTGAGATCAACCAAAATTCAAGATATACGAGAAAGAATTGATGCTAAATTCACAAAAATCATCGATTACATGAAGTTTATCAACGAATTAGAAATTGAAACAATGACAGATTTATCGTATGACTTGTCACATGGCTCTGATTCAGTCTCAAATCTGATTGAACAATATCATATGAAAATTTTTGGAAATGATTCCGTTTATCTGGACAGTCATATCAAGAATATACATGATAATGAGGAAACTTTTGTGACAAAACATGGTGAGTCGGAAAATGTTGTGCTACATCAATTTTATATGACATTAATTGCATTTGAGTACAAAGCACTTTTATTACAAAAAATTGCATACTTTATGAAAAAGAAAATGGGTCGTGGTAAATTTAAAGCGGAAACGAAATTGATTGAAAGACACTTCAAAGAACGTGTTGAAGCATCACTGTTACGCATGAAACAGGTGTTTCTCAATTCAAATCGAATTTTATATGTAAATGACCCAAAAAAACATGTTAAAGGTGTTACATATGAAGAGATTACAAGATTTAATCAAGTTTATTTTACACAAGAATCGAATTTTGGTAGTTGTTATAGCAGGTGTGAAGATTACGCGAAACCAAGATACAATTATTCAGAGTCTTATCACAAATATAAGCAGCGACAATGTAGAGGGACTTTAAGTGATTGTGTGGGTGAACATGGGACCAGCTATGGTGTGTGGACTCCAAATCAAGACACGGATAAAAGGTATTATTTTGTGAATCGAGGTGACATTGATTATGCTGACAAAACTTATGGGAATTGGAAACACGTCAAAACACAAACTTCTAAACAAACATACACTGCATGGCAACGTGTCTTTGTTTTTTGTGATATTTGTCGATGTCTTTGTGATGAATCAAATGACAAAAAATCAGTTAGATTTTTCAATTTAAATACCATTAAATCTGACACTGATAAAAATATGGTAGTGACAGGTGTTCAAATAATCCTCAGAAATCAAATATTTTGTTTGAAAATTCAACAAGCTCCATTAATGCCGCTAGGGAAAATTAATGTTAATACGACATCTTGGAAGGAAGAAAAAATTAATCTCAGTGATAAATTACACAAACTTGAATACAATCGAAAAGGAATTTTTATTGGAACAGTAGAAGCTGATATTAAAAAATACCCAGACTTTGTTTTAACTGCTGTCCAATTTGATCAAAAGGATGGAAATCTCGGTATTCGAGTTCATTTAACAAGATTTAACTTAACTACTGGAAAACTGTTCGATTCATCAGATAAGAAACACACGACGACAGCATTAAATATTGTTAAAAATAATATAAATACTGATCGTCAGTTTAGAGACCTTCCAATCAAATATAATGATAACAAGTCAAAGACGAAATCAGGCATCGTTCAGTTCCGATCAAGTAGCTTAAGAGATGATGTGGGACAATCTACTGTGCCATTCATTGATTTACAACCCGTGACTTCAACGTTTGTTGCTTTATCTGGAGTTGGGATTCAATTTAGAGATCGCAAGGACAGTGGAGGATTTATAGCTCCGACATTGGTAACGTTTCCTATGTTTGTTGAAAATAAGTAACTGATTTTACAATAAAAAAAGCGTCAGAGGCCTTAATTTAAAGGCCTTAGATAAAGTAATGTCTCGTGAGATCCTCTTTCTATCACAGACCTGCCATCAATAGCTGTTTAGAAAACCCTAAACTGATGACCGCCTTCAATAGTGCTGCTTTTCACAAAATGCATTAAAAATTTTGGAAAGCTATCAGAAAAAAGGTCGTTATGATGTAGGACATCAGATAGGTCGAAGGCGTCGAATCATTTCTTAGGGCTTCACAAAAAAGAACCTCGAAAATCAAAGCGCCGATTAGCCAACTCTGAAATTCAGATCTTAACCATATCAAGAATAGAAAATGGTTTAAGTTCCGATTAAAGTAGGTATCAGAAAAACCCTCTTAGAAATTCAATTTTCCCAACTTCAAAATTAAGCTTTATTTCCTGCTAAAATGCTTTCAATATACATTGGATAAGTTGTTAAAGTTGGCATTATGAATCCTCCACTATTTTCACGAGTGCGTATTTCAAGTCCTACTCCAGTCAACGCTGCATAGCCCGAAGACACTGGTCTCACATCCAAAAAGGGAACTGTTGACTGTCCAATATCATCCTGCAAATTCGTATAAACAAATTTCACAACTCCATGCTTATGCCGAGTGTACCTCTTATTGTCTTTGTACAAAATTGGTCGATTATCATGTTGAATTGAAGTCATTTCGTTGTTTGATATAGAGTTTGTTACTTTTTTCACATTTTTATCCTGATTTTGATCCAAGAGTTTTCCTGAATGAATGTCAAACCTAGTCAATGTTACTTCAAGTGCAAGCTTCTCAGAGTTAACGATAAATTGAATTCCTGTGACAACAAAGTCTGAATCTTTCCTTGCATCAACGCTTGCCGAACCAATATGAAGTTTGTTTTTGTTGTACTTAAGTTTGAAAATTTGCTTTGCATCTTTTGGTGGATTTGATTCCTTCCAAACAGCACTCTCATTTTTGATTTTACCCAGTGGCAAGAGTTCTGCTTGTTGAATTTCAAGGACAAAAATCTTATTTTTCTGTTTCAATTGAACTCCCGTGATCACCATATTTTTTTCGACATCTGCTGTCACTGGTTCCAATGAAAATGATCTGATCGAGGCTGTATCATTTTCTTCATCACACCTACAACGACAAACATCACAATGTGAAAACCAATAAGTCCATCCCTTAAACTCCTCAATACGCTGATTTTTCCTGGTGTTTGATTCTTTCCCGTATTTAGCAAAGTTAACCCATCGATCCCATGCAACACGACTCGCCACGTAATCATACCGCTTATCTTCAGTTGAATTTGCGAGCCAGATATAGTAACTACTTGTATGTTCACTAACACATTCGTGAATTGTTCCACCACAAACTCTTTGATTTTTTGCATATTTTTCAATAAAATTATGTCTTGGCTTTGTATAATCCTCACAATAATTGTTACAATGATCAAAATTCATTTCAGATGTAAAATAAATTTGATCGAATCGCGTAATTTCTTCATACGTTACTCCTTTAATGTGATTTTCTGGGTCCAGCTTATACAAGGTGTGGCCTGAACTTAAAAATGCATTTTTAATGTGTTGGAAACATTTCACCAAATATTCTTCAAAAGCTTTTTGTTTCATCTTGGAGTCCTTGAGTGAACTTTCACCATTTTTAAATTCAACTAAATTCACAAACTTTTGCATTGTAACTCCCTTATACAGTTTATATAAAAATTTGGTTAAAATTTTGTATAAAATAACTTGTTCCGGTTGATCCATTTTAGTGGAAAAATATTCACGTTTTTCTTTTAACATACCAATCCATTCATCCAAATATTTGATTCCATTTTCATATAAATTTGAAATTAATTTCTCAAGTGATTCAGGTTCCAATAAAGTTTGAATGTTTTTAATTTCCTCATCAGTGATATTTTTTCCAGTTTTAATTAATTCTAATTTTTTTTCAAATTTCACATCAAGGTCAGTTAGCCATTTTTCGATTTCATCAATGATACTATGGTTTGATTTTAAATCGGAGAATATTTTTCTATCAACAATATCGGAGTTTAATGGTGTTTTACTAAAATTTTCTGTAAATTCCTTGATTTGTTTGTCAGCTAATGAATCAATTTTCTTTTCAGGATTCCAAAATAATGGTGAAATGTCACTGAAGGAAGCCTTTTTAGGGTTTTGGACTTGAACTGAAGGTACTGTAGCCGTTTCAGATACAATTTGGTCAATTAAAGTAAAATAAAATATTATTACGATGATAAAATTAAAAGAGTTCATCTTGGATGATATCCAATTGACTTATTTAAATGAAATGAAAATTCGCTTATTTTATATAGTGGAATAGAACTGTCTGAAATAGCGAATGACTTATATCTTAAAGGATGTGTACGTACATATTTCATCAAAATTCAAGAATTTAGTAAGACTCAATAAAGAACTAAACTATAACTGAAGAGCCCAAATATGGTAACGGAAGCGAGGACAAGACAGGAGCTGGATTGATTTATCCTTACAATATATATGGAAAAACTGTAGATAATTGTTTCAGTGCTTACACAGTTCACCGAGTCTGAAACTAATTGAGCCTTAATGTACAACCCCTGATGACTCTAAAAATACTGGATTAAGATCCTAAATCAGTCTTCAGTTATACCTAATCATAAATTGACCCATTTAGAGGCTTTAGAGAAAGTGTGTTATTTTTGTTTTAGAAAAATATTAATATTATAAAAATTACAGAAAAACTTGAATAAAAATTAAAATAGTATCTCCTACATTTTCATTCAAAAGGCATTTCAACTCCATCCGATTTGTGCTCCACTTGTTATATGAAATTAATCAAAAACAAAGAAATAAAATCAATTAATTATGAAGAAAATACAAGTAAACCCTCCCGTGATAAATTAAACTGTGGTTATACGATTTGAAATATTGCAAGGAGTAATGCTAATGACAAAACTTCAATAAAGCCGGCTGATCGGCCAAGAATATCAAAAAACCAAAAGTGATTAAAATATGTTCCAAATATAATTGTTCAATAAAAAAAAGGACTCAATCAATGTACCAAAAGAAATAAAATTAAAAATAATGTTAATTTAAAATGTAAAAAAACAAGTTGTAACTGAAGTGATAAGAGAGAAAGAAAGCGAGAGAGAAACATTTTATATTGAGTTGAACTCTGGCAAGTGGAAATATTTGCAAATAAGTGTAAAAAGAAAAAGGGAAAAATTCGCTTTCTAGAAATGTTATTTCTACAGAAACAGTTAAAAATATTCAAAATGATTGTTCTTTATCAGTCCTTACAATTATAGCCTTACATACTCAGATAGAAAATGGACGTAGACATTCGCAGCCATTTTAGTGCTCAGTAAAGAAAATTTTAAAGAAATTTAATTTAGACACCTTTGAACGCGGTTTATCATCAAACCTAAGTGTTTAAAGGAATAGGATAGTATGCAGTATGTAGTTTTAAATTCATAGAAAAACTTTTGCCTATAATCTGATAATTTGATCTTGATTCAGTTACCGGCTAAAATCTTTCTCATTCCCTTTAGACTTTTGGCCACCTGTATACAGAAATCAAAGTAGTTTGAATATGAAAACTGTTTCAATCTGTTCATAAAGTATTTTTCTTTAAAAAAGTTATCAATCATTCATTCATCAGTTCAAGTCAGACACTTAAAAAAATTTAATTTACGATAAATGTATCTGTTCTGTTACTTTTTTTTTAAATGAAATAATTTCAATTTTTTATTCGTCATTTTAAATACAAAAAGCGCAAAATGAACAATGATATAAGTAAGTTGCGCATATTTTTCTCTCTCGAGTATCAATTCAATTTTATATTTTATTATTCTCTTTCTTTAAATGTTCACTACATTGAATGAATATTTTTTAAAAGGCAGCAATCACAACTGTTTATGAATTGATTAACGGTTATTTCAAGGTAAAAGGTAAAGAAAAGGCTTAGTAGTAATTTTTTTAAAAGGAAAATTCCTGGGAGTTAATAAGAAAAAAAAATAATTTTTTTTTAATGAAAAATAAGCTCTTTTAAAGTAAATTCCCTTTAAATTTGAATTCAAATTTATTTCATTTCGAGCATAGCATACTTTGAAGTTCCAAAGCATATAAGTAAACAAAGAGAGGTTGATGCGTGAATGAATTTGTATCTACTACAATACAAATGTTAAATCGTGCCTCATTCACCTTACACTACACTCATGTTGACTAGAAATAGTAACATTTTACAACTTTTGCTTTACTCTTGTATTCGCACCTTTTCCACAAGACACTTAAACGTTTTAAGAGAAGTAAAGAGAAGAAGAAAATAAGTAAGTGAACCGCGCATAAAATTGCGTTTTCTTTGAGTGAATCAACCGCAAATAAACACAAAAATAATACAATGGCATGGTACGAACCAAAACACACTTGATCAGTTTAGGTTTGAACGTGAAACTATTAAGACGCATTTTTTTACGTATCTTAACTGTTTCATTTGTTTATCAATATTAATATAAAAAAAAAATATATTAAAAATAGCGGGATATTATCAGATTTTATTAATCGAAAATTTACTCCAAATAAACATCTCATTAGTGAAATTAAATCACTTCGTACGTTTCGAACAGATTGAGTGCACTTAACTGGACATTTAATTTAAAAAAAATATAAATAATAAAAAATATTGTGGTGAAGAATTTGCATAAAGTAGGACACCAATATTCAAATTTACCTGTAACACAATTAAATTAACTATAATTAAAAGAAGAAAAAAACACATAAAATAAACAATCAACGGAAATGCATAACACACATGTGAATGTCTTTGATGCGTATTTTTAAATATTTTACGAAAACTTAAAATAAAAAAAATATGTTTTAATGCAAAACACCAAATAAATGGAATAAAATCCACTTGGATATTAAAATGAAAAGAAATTAGTCCCTATAAAGTGAAGAGGGCAATCAATGATGTAATTTGTTATAATTTAATTATAACAAAAATTGAAGCAATTAATTTATTAATTCGTTGATTGTGTGAAAGCAATAGTTTTATTTTTTTTTATTGATTATATTGATTCTTGTAACGTGTTATACTTCAACCAACATCGAACATCGAAAAAATATAATATTGCTGATAATTATAATCGTAATTAGTTCAGGTAAGTTTTTTGTAATAATAATCATAATTGAAAAGTGTTATTTTTATGAAAATTATGATGAATTAAAAGAGGTGTTTTAATGTTAAGTGTAAGTGTGTGTTTTTTTTTGGTTGCGTTAATTTATTTTTGTGGTTATTGTGCGTTTCTATGAAAAATGATAGTGTTTGGAGGAATGATCATGTGAACGAGTTAGAAAAGGAATTGAAGTGGTCAGTCTTAACGTGTGCGAAGTAGAATCCAAAGTAAACAGTAGCGGATTGGTCATAGGGGCAATCAGGCAAATGCCAGAAAAGCTGCAGTCGATCGTCTTGTAAAAGTTAAGTTTCACGTAAATTTTAAAGAAAATCATACAGAATGCCAGGGCCGTTAATAGACGTAGAACCCTAATGACCGCATGTGTCATCGATAACCAGCCCGTAAGAGAAGCCAGTTGTAAGACTTCAGATCAGCTCTTCATTAACTGCTTTTTCCATACAGCTACCTTAGGTGTCATATTGCATTTATCTTCGTCAGGAACCACATCTCTTTTAATTTCACCTCCAATTCAAACTCATTCAATTTACACTTACACATTACTTTTAATTTGACATTTATTCCACTACCGTAATAGCCACTGTTCATATCTAAAATTAAATAACCTTTGTATATCAAAGCCAAAAATCGAGACAAGTTTTGCAAAACCATTAATTATTAAATAAAATAAATGAATTATAACATACCCATGTGATTATTTTATCTTCAGCCTTAAATCTATTTCAGTCTCTATACACACTGAATTTCAACGCTTTGATAATAAATAATAGCATAATTATTGATATTAGTTCACGAAAACCGTGACCTTGTTTAACAAAGTTACCAATTCAATTCAGTATATAAGGCGAAATATTAATAATAGTATTAACTCATTCTTTTCTTATAAAACTAAAATGCTGATACTCGAAAATTAACTTTAAAAAGAAAATAAACGTGTGTGTATATTTTGGAAATGAATGGTAGTTATTGTCTATACCATAATAAAAAAATTATAATTTAATATAGTTAAATGTTATTATTATTGCTATTATTATTCATTATTACTCATATATTTTGTTATACTTTGTAGAGCTACATTAAAGACTTATATAGATAAAATTTCGTTTAGATGATAATTGTATAGATACGTTTTTTTGTTTTTGTTTCGAGACTGACATTTGATTTTGTTTGACATGCACGCTATTTTCTTAAATTCCATGTAATTCATTCATTTGTAGTGTATTTCCTTTTTTTTCGTTTAAGTTTTGAATCTTGATTGCACTGTAATGAGAAAATTGATCGGAATTATGAGGAAAAAAACTTAGAAAATTTGTATTAAAGTTGTATCAAAGGTGTCTGATCCATTTCATGTATAGAATGCTGTTCTAATGGAATTCTCAAAAATTGGGTTCCAAAAGCCTAAGATTTTCATAGCTCTCAGCACCTTGCTAAGGCTTTCGATCTCAATCTTCGAATTTTCGAACAAAATATTGACGTGTCAAAATCCAAAAGCCTAAGATTTTCATAGCTCTCAGCACCTTGCTAAGGCTTTCGATCTCAATCTTCGGATTTTCGATCAAAAACGTACCGTGTCAAAATCCAAAAGGTTCCAAAAGCCTTAGATTTTCATAGCTGTCAGATTTTTGCTAAAGCTTTCGATCTCAATCTTCGAATTTTCGATCAAAAACGTGACGTGTCAAAATCAAAAAGATTCCAAAAGCCTTAGATTTTCATAGCTCTCAGCACCTTGCTAAGGCTTTCGATCTCAATCTTCGAACGAAATCGTTACGTGCCAAAATCCAAAAACCTAAGATGTGCATAGCTTTTAGCACCTTTCTAAGGCGTTCGATCTCAATCTTCGAATTTTCGAACAAAATCGTGACGTGTCAAAATCGGGAATGATGTTCACTGGAACTTTACAGCTCAAACGCCCTTCACTGTAGCGTTTTGACCAAACAATTTACAAGACTGCATAATCTATTTGAGATCGAACGTGAATCAATCCATTTTCAGGGCTCATCTTTGTTCAGACATCATTTAAACTTAAAATCTACAATTTTCGGTTAATTTTCATTTTACAGTGTATAACAAACGAAAAGCTCGACAAGACACATGTTTTGTACCTCATCAAACTATTAACATCTCATCTCTTTCTCTCGTGTCTCATTTTGAATATGTACAATTTAAGTTTTGTACGTATATTTAAATGTAGCAAATTTCTTCGTCTTCTTTTCTTCTTCAAAAAAAAAAGACAACATAACTATATTATGCAAAACATTACTAAATTAAATTGTACTTTGATGATGATAATAATGATGATTATGTTGTTGTTTGTTTCTTGATGAATGTGAGAAGAACAACAAAATTTTAATCGTTAAAGGGATTTGAACTTTTAAATTCTGTGAATACCTTTTCTTCATCCACCTTTCATTCAGTTTCAGTCTCAGAATTGAATAGAACATTAAAAAGAAAGAAAAAAAAAAACAAAGAAATAGGTGAATAATTAAGATTAGAACAGGCATTTGGTCATATATGTTAGACTGACTTAATTTTGATACAGTTACATTTTTATCATTATTTCTTCTTATTATTATTATTCTACTTTTTTTTATATTATTATTTTATATACAAATTGGTCTCAGATCATCGTATATTAAGAAGAATAAAAAAAGAATTATTTCATATATGTATTTTTAAAACACTTGTGCCGTTATGAACACAACATATCTTGAAATCATATGTACAGAAATAGAAGGAAAAAAATAAGGACCATTCCATTCCATTCCATAAGTTATAACAATATAATAATGAATGATAATTTTATGTATGTGATTTTAACCATTATTATTAAAACATGTGGCTTTCAATGAAATTTACAATCATAAAAGTCTAATAAACTTACAACTTGAGAAAAAAATAGGTGAACAAGTTGTTTGGTAGACTGTAGTAAAATCAGTTCTCGAGAGAAATGTAATTGTATAATATTAATAAAATATACAATATAATTATTATTAATATAATAATATTGTAATTTTGTTTGTGAGTTGCATGGTAACGAAAGTTCATGTGATAAGTAATTAAGAAAAAAAATAATATGAGTTGTTTTAAATTTTAAATTAAAGTTCGAAAGGTACTTGACACTTGTGATGTTAACTTGAAATGAAAAAAATAACTGTTTAAATGTAATGTGACTGTCATTGTTTTGAGGGCTCTTCATTAAAAAAGAAATTAATTTTATGAATAACTTTTTTACCAGTAGGAAAGTTAAAGGTAAAATTCAATTGACACGTGATTTAATCGAATATGACCTTCAGGTACACTGTACAGTGTTTTATAAGGATTTCAAAAAATTTCGAAGGAACGTTTTTTCAATAAAAACTAATGTTCGTCTGTATTTGAATTGGGCACCAGGTGTCCCATCGAATTTCCACTGGTATCTCACTGGTTTTGAATTGAGCGTGTACTACAGATATTTTTTGTGAAGGGGAAGGTACTAATCCATGATTGGACCACCCTTCCTCAAAAGGTGCCATCTCCCTGGTATTGATCATGAAGGAACTAGTAGTTCTGGATCAGGTGAATACATCGATGATAATGATGACAGTTAGAGAAGGGTATACCCACCGCAGCCACTACTACATTGGGCTTTTTGTGGGCTGTCTTTCGACTTACCCTAAATTATATTCCTTTTAAACTATACTTATTTCCTTTAAGAAATCGTATATCAAATGAAGTTTCATTCCAAAGAAAGCCGTTGGATGTATTTGCCCATTCAAACACCTTAAAAAACCTTCTTCTCCTGTTCTCAAGTCCACTACAGAAGCAGAGAATGTGCTGAGCACTTTCTTCTTCTGCTTGACATATTCTACATAAATCGGTTTCACTTAGATTCATTATTTTAGGGTGTTCTGGTACACGTACGTGTCCTGTGAGGAATGCCACCAGAACTCTTATTTGATACATCGATGTTAGATACACTTTTAACCCAAAACCAGTGGGAAACCTTTTTCCCACTGGTGCCCACTGGTTTTGGGTTGAATCGTATGCCATCTTTAGCAAATTTATCTACTTGTTCATTAATAAACAGATAGCAGCTGGCACCCAAACCAAGTGTAACTTTGTTGAAATAGTAAAATTCTTGAAGTTTAGATAAACAAGTAAGGAAGCCAAAGCTTTTTTATCTGAAGCAATTTCTGCGATCCGTATAGCAATCGTCATATCTTAGGGTGTTATTTTTCATATTTTTTATAGTATTATCAGATGACCTGCCTTTAAATGATCACTTTCGTGATAAAGTTAGATCCAAAATCATTGCAAAACCGATCCTTTTAAAGCACTTCACAAATCGTGATTAAATGTAATCACTTTCTTCAATCGAATGTCATTTATGGTTCAAAACACACTTAACCACATTGAATGAATTAAACCAAGAATAGCTAAAAAGAAAACAATAAAAAAATTTCAACCATCATCTTTATTTGATCAAATCAAAAAACGCAACAAAATGTTACAGTTTAACTTCAATTATTTATGCTGTAATGACTTTAAATAAATTTTAAATCATTATTTTGCATTTCTTTTACTTTTTAAATGATTTTTTATATTCAATTTCAATACCATTAAATGATATTCAATTTTTTTTTTAATTCACAGTATTTTTCCGTCTTTCTCTTGAAATCATCATTCATTTGTGCAATATGATGGAATTATGGAAGTCACAACCTTAATTATCAATTTTGATGATCAATGATTTGCAGTGTTTACTTTAAAAAAGTAGCTGCCAGTATTACACATTTGATGTAATTTTTTTTGTGACTAAGCGCATCGTGATCATAAATCGTGATATTAAAAAGTGTTTAATGATCGCGTTAAATTACGTTTTTCTTCTTCATTTGGATAAATGATGATGATAAATTTTTACATAATTGCATTCATTTTATTTAATTTTTTTGTTATCATTGATAGAATTTGAATTTCTCAAGATATTTTTTTGATATTTTTTTAATATTTTTTAATGAGATTCATTGTGCATAAAATTATCCATTCGATGCTCTTTTACTTTGAGACGATACATTGCAAATAATGTTATTGATGTGTGTTATGATGTTATGTTGTGACTAATCGCATACTTATGTGCATTCATTATTCATAATTTAGCTATTGTTTGTTAATTTTCGTCTCTCTCTCTGTTCCATTCAATGTATGTGGGCTTCATATGAGTGTGTGTGTTTGTATTACAATGCAAAGTTGATAGAAATTTATGCAATGACCTTTGGCACCCATGAAACCAAACCACACACAAACAGCCGCTGATTGTCACGGTCTTCTTACACGTTTATTTTTTCTTTAAATAAAGAGAACGAACATAATTCATCTACGTTTACCTTTCCCCGCGTCCAATTCATAAGCAAAAAATAATAATGAGCAACAGTGGCACTTAAAACAATTTAGAGATAACATTTTTTATGTAATCTTTCCTGTAAAACCACAAATAAATGTGGAGATAAGCAATTTTTTAATGTATTATTTTTACATTAAATAGACATAAAAATTATGAAATTGTTATGATCCTACTCATTATTATTGTTATGAAAGTACTTATGGATATTTAAATGATGGTATTTTTTTTTTATTAATATATGAGATGTCGGATGTCACATTAATTGAACGGTTTTTAATATGATGATGATGATGATTATGGTGAAGAAGATGAGCGTATTGTTATTATGTTAAATATTGCCAACATTCAAATGTGATCGTTGTTCAAAATTTAATAAGTGTCTTGAAAATAAAATTGAATTTTTTTTTGCAGTGAGTGATGAAATCAAATAAGAAATGGTTTTGTAATTTTTTTGTTGCTGTAAGCAAATTATCAATGAACAAATGAACAGGAACTAATCGTTTAACTTCGAAATTTACTGAACCAGAAAAATTGGATCACCTCAAAACAAATTCATTCATCAATTGGAATCTGATACACTTATAAAAGAAAAATTTAATGGAATATTTATAATATTTGTAATATTGCATTGAATATTTTTTAAAAAGTGATTGAGTTCACTGTCTTTTGGAGTAAAAGAAAAAAAACATTTGCATCAATATTTTCTTTTTTTTGTCTTTTTACAGAAATTGCTCTTTTTTTACGTAACCAAATAAATTTACAAATATGCAAAAAGTATTTTTGAAATTTATTCATGAGCGTATTTGAATTTTCTAGAAAAGGAGACGTATTTTCCTTTATGAAAGAAGATGAAACAATGATAGTACGAAATTTCACACCTTTCAAGCTTTACGACAGATAAGGACCATGAGCACAATTTTGATTTGACTCTCTTTTTTGAATTTTTTCCTCTGTACAATTTTACATTCAAGCCGAATTTTGTTATTATTGTAATTAAACCTGACTTACAACTTGTATAGTCATTGAGGTGAATTGAAGAAGCTGTCAAAATAGAATTCGAAACCTAATGTAAAAAGAGTTTTGTTAATTGGAGGATGACAGATTCACCTAAACCAATATTTATACCTGAAAGCTATATATTATAGCTTAGCTGGTAGTTCATAGCTGTATGTGTAAGCTTAAAGCCTGGGGGTGAAGTTCTTGCATTACAAGACTAGGGTATCCTCGTCACATATGTGATCAAAAATTTCAATAGTCACGGTCAAGCAAAATTTAAATTTATCCTGGTATTTCATCAAAATAGGGACAAAAATACTATAAAGTCCAAATTTGCTTCTCAATTTATTGATTGAGTGGACCCAATGCTTATGTATTCTTTGTTTTTATCTACCAGATGTTGTTTTTGGTCTTGATAAGGATTTCTAATTAAAAAATTTGTAGGTAAGGCTTAATTCTGTTTAGTTCTGTTTTTTGATAGATTCTATTTTATATAACGAATAAAGTGCAGAGGCAGGAATAATAACAATTAAATAAAATTTCCCATTTTCAAAAGATTCGTTTATCAAGTGAAATGTTGGACTATGGACTTAGTGCCTTACAACTAAAACTTCTAGATCTTTAATATTTTTATTTTTTTTAACTCTAACACTTTTAGCACCGTATCGGCCACTGTTGGCATATTTGAAAACATTTTTTAAAATTTAATTTAATTTTATTGTTAAGTTTTTTGTTAGTTTATTGTTGAAGTTTTTGTTAATATTTTGTTGAATTTTTAATTGACTTTTTGTTGAATTTGTTTTTGTTTGAATTTTTGTTTGACAACTAAGACAAGATGTGTTCGATAGGATATTATCAAGCTTCTCAACTTTCAGACAAAAAGGTCAAAAATTCATCCATGGAGGAGCCAAGGAATTTAATGAAAATATATTTTTTGAACTCAGAAAGAATTTAAAGTACATATACCACAATATAATACCAAGGAACTCTGACTTTCCTACTTACATGAGACTTCTTTTCTGTATACAACAACGGCTCCAAACTTTTAAATACCATCTGACTTGTAAATAAGATACCAACTATAATTGTTCAATTTTTTATTTAAAGCTTTTCAAAAACATGGGCCTGAAAACTATAAAATATCATTTGTGAAACCAATAATGCAGAAATTATTTGATTTAGTTGTATCTAATATCAGTAACGCTATTTTTTCAAGATACGTCAAACACGATGAGACAACCATTCCTAATGTGGTATTTTTCTGTATCATACTAAAAATACACAATAAAATCATTTAAAAAAAATCATAACAATAATCAATATAATAAAAAATTACATGAACGCAAAACCATAAATAACATTAAAATAATGTGTTATACTTACAATTGTGGTTTTCTCCAAACAGAGCTATAATGTTATGTTATGTTAATGTTATATTTGTATCTAAAATAAAAAGAAAAAAAAATAATCAAAAGAAAATTTTACTCCCATTTAAAAAGGTTCGTCACTGATTCATTTTTTTTTAATCTCTAGTGACTAGTTTTAAAATAAAAAAAATATGCTACACATTTACTTACTAATTACATCAATAATTTTTTCTCACATCAAATTATTGCAGTAATCGATGTATTTGATCATAAAAAATAATAAGTAATTAATAAAAAAAAACATCACTTTCTACACATACTTTGAATATTATAATGGAATGACAGTGATAAGACTAGTTCAATTCACTTTTTAGCACTTTTAATCGAGTCTCCAAGTCTTATGTCAATAATACTTTTTAAATGTGTAAAATATTGAAACATGATGATCACATTTGATGCTTTAATTTCATTTAATTATTTATTACGATGACTGTAAATTGATAAAAATGATGCATAATATTAACTCATCGATGTCTATTTCAATGTTTCATGTAATGTGAGAAAATTTACCATCACTTGATGGGTTAATAGTCGTAATGAAAGTGTAATAAATTTTCTTATCTGCATTTTATTTAATTTAAAAAAAAAATTTTTGTCTCTGTCAAGTGTAATTTCACTCATAATATGTGGGATTCTGCACGTGTATGATGAAGTAATATGTCCAGTTATGACTTTCATATTTTTTTTTTGACAAGTTTACTGGTGACAATCAATGTTATTTTTTTTTATTCATGTAAATACATTAAAAATTAATAAAGAAAGAAAAAAAGAAAATGTAACAGTGAAATAACAACAATTTACTGTTAAAATCTCCTTTCAAAATATTTTGATACAAAAATTATTACTTTTAATATCCTCATAAAAAATATTACTGGGAAATTTAATTGAATTAAACTTCCCAAAACAAAGCACGATCATTTATTTATTTCAATTTTTTCACATCAAATCACATTTCCTTTTATTACTAAGTAAGATTATTTATTAAAGTGATTTGTTAAAATAAATCATATTTTTAATAATAATTTTACTTCTTTCATTTTTTTATAACATTCTCAGATACATTTCAAATCCATTAAAAGGTAATTTATGCAAATAACTCACATATGGGAGACTTTGAATATGTGTGTGAAATTATAACGTGATGCGTAGAAATTCGTATTGTTTTACTTTTATAACTTTAATTTAAATAGAAAAATGAATTTAATTACTATTACTTATAATTTTCCTTGAAATAGAAATTAAATTATAATTATGTGCAATCTCATGTTACGATGTGCATTTTTTTATAAAAAAAGTGAAGTTCAGGAATTAAAATGCATTTATGAAAATTGTTTGATACAGAAAAAATGTAAAGAAAAAAATGCACGTTATAGAAAAGTATGCACGCAATTTTCACTTCCATTGTCTGATGGTATTTATGGTGCTTTGTTATTTTTAATGAAGTGTTAACTGAAATTGAATTGAATTAGTCGGGTATGGGGACTGTCCTAATATGAGATCCCTTCGAATTGAAATTTGAATCTGGAGTGTCGAATATACCAAATTCTCATTTTCTATGTTTAGCTTTTGAATCTGATGGTTCGAATATGCCAAAGTCACATTTTCGATGTTTAGCTTTTAAATCTGAAGTGTCGAATATGTCAAAGTCTCATATTCGACCATCAGTTTTCGAATCTCAAGTGTCGAATATGACAAAATCTCATTTTCGATCTTCAGCTTTTGAATCTGAAGTGTCGAATGTGCCAAATTCTCCTTTTCCATGTTAAGCTTTTGAATCTGAAGTGTCAAATATGCTTAAGTCTCATTTCCGATCGTTAGCTTTTTAATCTGAAGTGTCGAATATGCTTAAGTCTCATTTCCATCTGATTTTGTTGATATAAAATTCCTCATATTTAAATCTCTCGGACACAATACAAAGCATCACAACAAACCTAAAAGGAAAAAAAATGCTAATAATAATTCAATTTAAACTTTTTTTCTATTGTCTATAAAAAATTTTTATTATTATTATTATATTATCCCAATATATTTCATTGCAAAGATAACGCTTTATATTTATAAGCCTTTTATAAATTTTTCATAATATAAACTATAACAAATAACAAAACATCATAAGGTATCATGATATAGTCATAATTTTTATTGTCTTTACATAAAAAAAAGTTTTGAATGGAAAAATAATGGTAGTGAAAAAAAAAGTTAAAAGTTAAATAAAAAAAAAATGATGATTAGCATAACATACCAATTATAATGCTGATTCAGCTTCTGTCTTGGCGCTGTTCTGCAATGCAGACTTTGTATTTTTATTATAATTTTATATCTACAAACTACAAGAGAGAAGGTGAAAAATGAATGATGATGTGTATGATAGAAGTGTATGCATTTTAATTTTATTATTTTTTTTTTGTTTTCATTTTAAAAAGAAAAAAAAGTTTAGTTCGTTAGTTAGTTCATTTATGAAAAAGTTCTCACAATTAGAAAATCTGCTTTATTTTATGTTTATATTTAATAATAATAATAATAAAATGTAAATTATACTTTAAATTGCAAAAGTATTGTTTTCTTCATTTATTTTTTGAATTTAAATATGAAACAAAGTGCATTTCAAGAAGACAAAAGTGAATAATTTTTCTAACAAACAATCAAAATGATTGCAGTTGTCTCCTATTTGTAAGAGTCAGATAATTTTATGAATTTTGTAAGCTGATTATAAATTATTTATATTTCTTGTATTATTTTCTTTATTTATTATAAATTTAAATTTAAAATTTGATTTATTTGTAAGTACAAGCAAGAAAAAGTTCAAAAGTGATTTAAATGAATGTTGAAATGTTTTTTAACTGCATTTAAACAAAAAATACTTTTGCAAGTGTTTCAGACATCCAATCTTAAGCCACGTGAGCACAGCGTTATCCTAGGCAGTTTAGCATGAACCATCCAGAGATCCTCAATGGCTTTTTAAGTAATCCTTTAAATGAATCTAACATAACTTTTTTAACCTTTTATGATTTTTATGTACAGTGTATCTCAGAAAATTTCCATCAATCCTAATCAGGGGCAAATTGAAAAATTTTAACGGTATGATTTTCTTTGAGATTTACGCTTAATTTTACTTTTACAAGACGATCGACAGCGGCATTTTTGTAGCTGCCAGAATGCCCGTATCCTAATCAGGGCCTTTTTTATTAAGGGGGAGGGTGGCTACAATGGGAAAGCGTGTTCTCACTAGTTTTGGGTTGAGAGTGCAATTCTTATATATAAACGTCAAAACATTAAGGGATTGAGCCCCCTCCCTTGCCTCCCTTGCAAACTCATCTAAGTTCCCCATAAATTCTTATAACGCACTGTATCTATTTGTATATACTTGAGTCACTAATCACACAATCATAAATAAATTAGCAAATGTACCGTAAATAATTAGTGAAACAGTTATAATTGTGTAAACAAATAATAATTTTACAATTTATCATAATTTTATTTTCTTCTCTTCATAAAAATTCAATTAAAGTATAAATATTATTATTAATACACCATGCTTTCTTTTTTTTATTTATATTTTTTTCTCGCTTGGTGCTGTATCACCATCTGTATCTTTAGTTGTTGATTTATTGCCTACCATATTAATCTCTTAATTTTTTTCTGCCAAATCAACACCAAATGTAACTGTTTTAAAGTTTGTAAGATATTGTGGAGTAAATGTTTGCAAATAAATGTAATCAAAGTTTTTTTAACATTAAATTTTTGATTACGATGATAATGAACTTTGAATTAATTTACATTTCAGTCACTAAATTAAACCCAATCATGATTCTGGTCAGAGGTTCATTGAAAGTGTAGATTCTTCTATGCGATGGTTCAATAAAAAAAACGACTGTTTCTCGTGTTTCGTGCTGGGTAATTGAAATTTAATGTGGCGAAAATATCTGAATAGTCCAGTTTGCCAGAGAGCAAGACATGTACAACTACAACTTTTGCAATAGAACGCCGAATGCAGAGCAATTGTAGGTTCAATGTCTAGCCCATCTGCTTGTAATTAAGGTTTGAATGATCACGAATTACAGCATGCAAGAATCTTTTTTGAACTTTCTTCATTTGTGTGTTGAAAAGTCGATAATGAGGCGACTAGATCACACTACAATACTACAACACAGATCGTACGAACGCGAAGTATAATGAAAGAAGAACTTTCGGATTCTGAAATTGCGACGACTGTCTTAAGACAAACCCAAGCATCGATTTAACTTTAGCTAAACGGGTTGAGTGATAATCATTAAAGTCGAATTTGAAGTTAAAAGTGACACCAGATCGATCTCATCGTTAAATTCTTTTTCCATTAATTTCCACAACAGTTCCATTAATATTAATCAAAGTTGTTGAACTTGCTCTAGGGGCTGTAATACCTTTTCTTGAATCTGACCTGTAAGAGCCATTGATTTACAAACATAACTGGGCTTTGTGAGTGCTATCAGTTTCAATCCAAAAAGTTAAGACATCCATTCACCATATTTGACCTATTGCACACTCCAGGAAAGCCAACCTTTTGAACCATGGAAGAACTTTTCCCTTTATTGATGGTTAAAGACTTAAAAAAATCATCTAAAAAGAAAAAGAATATCAAAACCAAAGTCATAGTCATAATTTATAAATACAAAAAGGTGACAATGAAATTGTAACCAAAATCACGTTATTTTACGACTAAAAACCATGATTTTCATCATTATATGGTTTAAAATCAATATTTCAGTTCATTTTTAGCAAGTTGTGTTTCAATTGAAACGTTTCGTTAATTTCATGTTAGTTTTATGCTCTAATGACTTGTGTTTGAATTGTAATAATAATAATTATTATGATTATTTATAATTTGATTCAATTTTCTTTTCAATTTGTATTCACTGTATATTTTTCTTCATTTTATATTGAATGCTAAAGTTAGAGAGTGTTAATTACTTACTTACTTTGTTTGAGATTATGATCAGCACCCTCTTTATGGGTCTTTAAAGCAATTCAAGACAATTCTCTTCAATTAAACTTCTCTTCAGCGTTGTTTGATCATAATTTTTGCATTTTCAAAGAAAAATCTTAGGTTTTACAAGGGCACCACCGCAGTCTCAAAGAGTCTTATTGTGATCATATAACCATCGTTGACATTCACAAGCCTCACTGATAGTCCAGGGCTAGCTTATTCAAGCCTTTGAATTGAAAAAACTTCTCTTTCAATGGTTTCACATAACTCTTATAACATAGTTGCATCTCAAATTCCAATCAATTAAATCTCAAAATCGATTTAAATTAATTTTCTCTGAAAAGAAAAAAAAATAACGATTAAAATGAAAAAATTATTAGACCGATTACATTACTGTTTACTTCTCCACTCTTAGGTGCACTTTTCTACTCATCCAAAAACAAGAAAAAAAAATCAAAATCATTGAAAAAAATGTACAATCACCATCCGTATCAGTACCTAATTGGACGTTATCTTGAATAGAAAGAATTGAAAGAACAACAATTTTATTTTTAGAAAATTATTTTAATTTTTTTTAAATTTTTCGTTGAAAAAAATACGTGATTTATGATAGTAAAAATGTCCTAAGGGAATAAAAATATTTTTTAACAATTTGTATCCATATTCGATGAAATAAAAAAGAAATACATCAAATTATAATGACGATGATTATTATTATTATTATTGAAACGGTAGCCATTTTATGGATTAGAATCGTGACATAAATTGTGAATTTTTTTCATTGAAAATAGAAAAAAATAAAAAATTGAAGTGAAATATTCAAATATAGCAAAATCATGAAACGAGTCTCCCCTTATGGAAAATACAAGCTCGCTCGTAGTTGGAGACACTTTGAAACAGATATGGTTAAGGATCGTTACAGGAATTTTCATACTTTTATTCCAAGGTAAATTGCTCTCACTTTAACTCAATTATATAGGTTTGAGAGGTGTCTGGCTTTGTAATTTAAATACACACCAAATTAAGATAAGCCAAAGTTTCACACATAAACCTTAGAATTTTAATGAATCTCATAAAAAGTAAATTACTTTGAAGTACTTCAACTTCAACAAAATCTCATCTTAATATTATAACACATTAGCATATCGCGGTATTTTTTGTAATCAAATTAAATTTTATGCTTGTACGTCGTCTTTTTGTATACGTGTGTGTGACGGGAAGTGTAACAGTTATTTTGGCATTTTTTTCTGCGGTGTTTGTTCTTAACTCATTTAAATAAGTAAATTATTCTTTTTAATATTCATACAAAGATTTACAATTTTCACAGAGAGAAAGAGAAAACGAGTGTTTTATCGTAAATTTATGCAAGTTCTTGTTCAAAGAGATTACGGTTTTAAATTAATTCGAAGCGACACATATTTGTATCAAAAAACATTGATATCATGATCAATTTGCAAACACACACGCCTTGGAGGAGTTCCCACATTCATCAACCTTCAATTACATGTAATTACATTGTAAAATACAAGTTCAAGCGCCTTCAAACACTATCAATTTTCGTCTCATTTTTTACATTGAATATTTGAAATAGTGAAAATAATAAAAATAAAATCATGACCATAAATATAATTTTATAATAAAAGAGCACCCTCTAGCGACTCTAATCACTTTGATTAAAGTTAACTCTTTTCTTGGTTAACAATGAAAATTAACAACAACCTTAAATGGACTGGAATTAGATTGGAGCATAGTGTGACGTTGAAACATTTCATATTGCACACAAAATATTTTATCTTTAACAGAAAAAGTTGCTAATAATTTTAAAGCAAATAACAACAAAACATGACCATTAATTTGACTTGAAGGAAAAAGCATGCGGAATTAAGATTTTACCTGGTAGTTTTCTTGTTTGTGTTACATGCTGATTCGTTTCTCACTGGTTTGGTTTCCTCAGACTAAAATAAGTTGATGAGAATTTGTATTTTTTTTTAAACACATTTCATCAATTTTTTTAACATCATCATTAAGTTTAAAATTTTAGCATAAAAAATGTGTAAAATGTATTTTTTTAAATTTAAATTATATCACGCAATATTCAAATTTTTTTTATCATAAGTGGAATTTTTCACTAATTTTTCCTTTCACTTTCTTTTAAGGGGTTTTGAAATCATTTTTAATTTTTGATTCAGAAAAATTTGTTAGACTGAAGATTTTATCAAAGACCTCATCAATGACTTTCGACCCCTTGGACCCTCCCCTTCATGTTTCAGGTGTTTTCAACGACATTTACCTTGAGTTTTTTTTTGCTGTTTTTCAATTTTGTTCTCCGAGTAAATCACTTTTTTCGCTCTCACTGCCCTCTGGAATCAAAAAGCCCAGAAACAAGACGCTGTTTTTTTTTTTTAATTTTCTAACGAACTGCAGATCACAAGGCCTTTGAAGAACGGGTTTTTTGGACCCCCTGGACCCTTTTTGTCATGTTCCAGGTGTTATCAATGACTTTTATACTGACTTCTTACTTTTTTGGGTCGCAGCGCCCTCTGAAGAATCCAGTCGAAAAAATTCAGATACAAGTGTCTTTAGTTTTTGATTTTTTAGCGAACTGCAGATTAATCAACGACTTTTTCCTTAAAAACTTTTTAACACCTCCAGAGGGCGCTTAAGGGGACTTTTCGTGAAATTTAGGTCGGTCTTTAGATTTACCTGAAAAATTTTGCAAGGGAAAAACGGTTGATGAGTATAAGTTCGATATGAAATCAAACAATAAACAGCATCTTGTATCTGGCTTTTTTAATTGAGCCCTCCAGAGGGCGCTGAAAGCGGACAAAACGATTTACACGGAGATACAAATTAAAAAACAGCAAAAACATCATAAAAATTCAGGGTAAAAGTCGTTGATGATACTTTGAACGTGTCGAGGAGCCTCGAGGGATCCTGAAAATCCCTTCCCTTGACTGTTAAGGCTTAAAATGCCTTATTTTAGGAATTTACGTGCGACGAAATGTGATCACAACATTTAAATTCAATTTTGCAATAATGGTTATAAACGTAATAAAAATAGTAATATCCGGACCCATATCTCATAACAATTAATCATAATTTGTTAAAAATCCGGCTTAATTACAAATCAAATGTCATTTCCCATTAATCAAGTTAAGATTAACAGACCTTGTTTCATTTCGATTGGATCACATCCCAAAAAAAAGTAATAGAAACGGAACTTTACTGGTTTCAGTGACATAAAATTCAATAATTCATTTTTTCATATTGAATTGTAACAAAAACATTAAAGACCTTCAATTTATTATTATTTTAATCCATTTCATATGTGTTTTGTTTCATTTTTTTTATTAATTCACATTTCATTGGGTGTGAGATACAAATTCATCGCCTTCAAAATCCAAAATCGAGCAGTAGGTCTAGTACCGCTAAATAAAAAACAAAAAAAATATTGTAACACTCATAACAATGACAATTCAAAAAAAAAGAAATAATTACAAATCATAAAAATATCATATTGTGGGAATTTTTCTACGAATTTGAATAAAAGCGAGCGATTTAATAACAATGAAAAAAAAAACAAAATATATCATTGTTCATTTATTTATTATTGATATTCAATTCAATTCAATTCAATTCAATTTTCGATATTATTGACATAGGTATATGACATTTAATGTATCACACATTATTCTTTTGTTGTTTCAATTTAACTCATAAAAAAAAGTTTTCAGGGAATTTTTTCATTAATTTTTGATTCAATAAATCAATTTTATTTAATTTTCATTAAAATTAATCGGATTAAGGTGAAATATTACGATGAAAGAGATTAAATGTACATTTTAAGTGTTGTCCTGCGTTGAGGGCGTTTGTGAGAGAAATTTCACTTCCAAAAAAATTTTTGTTATGTAATTAACTTTGTAAATTTCACTCTAATTTTTTGTTAATTTTTTTTTTAACATGGTGTTACAACTATAATTATGTCAATTAAAGTAACCGTCAATTACTCGCGTGACCAAAGTTAAAATTAAATAATACATTTATCCGTATGATCGACAAATTGCTTACAAATTAATTGTATTTTGAAATTGTAACGTGCAAAATATGTTAGAAAAAAAGTTTAATTTTAGTTTTGTTTTCAATTGGGGCCTAATTATGATTTTTTTTTGAAAAACTTTTTTAAAAAATGATAAAAAAAAAAAAAGTTTAATTTATTGAAAAGAATTTATCAAACACGATAGCTCGTGGCTTTAAATCATTTATAATTTGATATTTCCATTGAAATTTTTTTTTGTTCAATTTTTTGCCTGAAAATGAAATAATATGATAATCATACATTTTTTTTGATTCAAAATTAAATCAAATCAAATATCTCGTGTTACATTTAAAAAATTTTCTTTTTTTATTATTAAATTCAAAACACCAAAAAAAGATGTTTACTGATTATTATATCAAATCACGCGTGATTGCATGAAAGAAGTGCAAATATGTTTTAATTTTTTAAATAAAAGCAAGAAAAAAAAACTGTTAAAATTCAACATGAATTTAACAATCGACTTACTTACTGAAAACGATTATAATTTGAAATTAAAATTTAAAATGAATTGATAATTATTGTTATTATTGTTTGAAAATCAAACAAACATCCACATTTTTTTTTGTAAAAACGAAGTTAAGTAGCAAAATAAAAAAAATATATAAAAAAATAAAAAAAAGTTGTTGATTTAAAATTAAAAATTTAACTTTTCACATGCACACGTGAAAAAAAAACTTATGTTTCACTTTTTTTGTGTATAAATTTAGTGTTTGGATTAAATTTTGAGGTTTTATTTTGTTATATTTTATGTGATTTCTTTGATTGTGAGTTTGAATTATGTTTGATTTTAGAAAAGTAAATAAGACTAATTGTTAGTGGTTTGGCGCTGAAAAAAAATGTTTAATTTAAAGAAAGGCCAATTCAAATTTGAACAAAGTTTAATGTGACTGACCCAAATTGGAAAGAATTAAGGTTTTGAAAAATAGAGAAACGTTTTCTGGTTGCTATGAAAATTCTGGAGATGAATTTTGAGTGTTTTTATTTAATTTTAATTGAGTTTAAGACCACATTGTCGGTTAAGGAGCATTTGCATTACGTTGCGTTAATACATTTTCATATGACCTATTCTTAGTAAAAAGTCATATCAAAAAAAAAAAAGTTAGAAATCATATAATTTAGCCTTTTTATCCGAAAGGAAACCAAGAAAAATGAATTTTTTTCTTTGGTCATAACTCTCTAACTCCACTCTTTGACCCCACAGGAGCCATTGAATGTTAAAAAAATGCCCAAAAAGGCCAAACTAAAGATATAGGTCTAACCCACTTCCACTGGGCCTAGGGAAAACACTAATATATGAAAACGGAAGAGAATTTTCCAACTTAAATGTATCTTTTCTTAGTTTTTTTCACTTTAGAGTAAAATATCCCTGAAAATTTGGATTTTGTCGATCAATCATTTTTTTTAAACAATTATTGACCAAAAATGATGTATAAGTCCACAAAATTCGAGGGGGATCATTCGGGATTTTACCCATTTTTTTATATTTGGATATTCTTTGATTGTCAAAACAGAAAATACTATAAAATTTTCAATTTCCCTGCAGAACAACCTTTTAGGGCGCTTTTCAGGCTCAATTTTTCAAGCCTCATAGCTACCTCATTTTGAATGCTAGAAGAAAAAATAAATACTTAAATCACAATAGCTCAATGTGATCTACAAGATCTAGAACAAAATTTTCCACTTTTTCGTGAAAAATGATGATCTCCCGCGAATTTTGTGGACTTATACATCATTTTTGGTCAATAATTGTTTAAAAAAAATGATTGATCGACAAAATCCAAATTTTCAGGGATATTTTACTCTAAAGTGAAAAAAACTAAGAAAAGATACATTTAAGTTGGAAAATTCTCTTCCGTTTTCATATATTAGTGTTTTCCCTAGGCCTAGTGGAAGTGGGTTAGACCTATATCTTTAGTTTGGCCTTTTTGGGCATTTTTTTAACATTCAATGGCTCCTGTGGGGTCAAAGAGTGGAGTTAGAGAGTTATGACCAAAGAAGAAAATTCATTTTTCTTGGTTTCCTTTCGGATGAAAAAGCAAAATTAGATGATTTCTAACTTTTTTTTTTTTGATATGACTTTTTACTAAGAATAGGTCATATACAAGTAAATTTGGCATCACTACTGGGAAGTAAAATGGGAAGTAATTCAAATGTAAGGTCTTTAGAACTATGTGGGGTCAAATGTGAGAATGGCTTATTAAGGCGTTGCCAATGATTAATAAGAACGAAATTTAGCGGATCATTTCAACTGTTAAATCATTTGCAACTGTTAAAATCAACAGGTCAAGGTGGGACGAATGATCATCAACTCATATCATCATGAATAACAATCTAGACGATTGTTGTAGCGTCGAAAGACCAAGAATAATGTTGATTGACAAAGTCACAGTAGAAATTGGATAACTGCTTGTTCAAAATTCTGAATTATGACAAGCCTAAACGTTGATATGAGTGAGACCGATGAAGACGAAAATATAAAATTTGTTTTATCAGAAGAAAGACTATTAGATATAGATTATGGAATGATAAAAAACATCAGTGCAGCTAGTTTCAAAGTTTCAACTATTCGTCGTAAACGCATTGAAAATAGAAATGAAGCAGTGAGAAATTGAAAAGAAAAATATAAAATTTAGAAACACTAATGGGGCTCCATATTGACGGGAAAAAATAGCTTGCCTAGAATAAGAAGGAAGAATGTTTAGTCGTAATGATGGACGGTAATTCACTTAAAATATAAATTTTATCTTACGTCATGGAGCCAACAAGAAACAACAGATATATAAAACAACCTGTTAATTGGATTTAAATAACGAATCTGACCAATCATTTTCTTGACGATGGTTAATCAAATAATGTGAAAAAGGAACTTGAAAGTTCAAACTAACGTTAAGAACTGCTTTGAACACCAAAATTGAATTCAATACAACACGGAGAAATACCTGAGAAAGCCCAGACTACCAAGAGAGAATTCACATGGTCCATATATGGATTAAACAGTATTATCAATTACAGTATTTGAGTATTTCAATGACTAATGTAGTGATGACAACTAGCAGTAAGATCACTATCTCGAAAAAAACTCAAAGCAAGAATACATTGAAGCTGATAATTTATAACTATTAATTAACGGTCATAAGACTCTTTAATTGCATTTGCCCATAAACCTACAGTTAAGATATCGAAACAATACATTTTCAAGTCATAGTATAATTAAAAGTGATACTTGATTGAAATTTCATGTGGCTTTTGCTCAGAGTAACCCCAGGGTATTTAAGAAATCTAAAAAAAATTTTGGAATCAAAATCGTATAAGTGTCATAGACTTCTTTCAAAAATCCACTAAAAATATATTATACTCTCAACTGAAAACTGGTAGAGTCCAGCCTTGTTTTAATAGTGTAATTAATAATTTAATAATTTAAATAAAATCATCATAACAATAAAAGTAAAATTTAATGTCACCTACCACTTTCACGGTCATAATAACATGATACCTCGTATAATTTTATTTTAATTTCATTTTTCATGTTAATTTTATGAAACCAAACACCACACTTTTGCACTTATAAAAGTTGTAAATAAATCGGGAACACACATTATAATACATTTTAAAGCATTTAAAGTAAATTAGTGACGATTTCATTTTTTATTATGATTACCTTTAATTTAGTTCTTCCATATTTGTTTGTATTATTATTATTTTTATTTATTCAAAAATAGAAAGAAAAATTTTAAACTAATTCAAAATTAAACAAATATCATTAAAAAACATTTTTTTAGCAACAATACTCACATTCAAGTAAAAACATTTAAAACACAATAATAATAATAATAAACGAAAAACATCATTTATTTTAAGGTCAGTATGTGGTCTTGTCTTTCACCCAAAACAACATTAATTGGCATCATGTCGATATTTATTCAGTGTTTATGGTTTATTGCTTGTTTTGATGTAAAAATCATCATAATAAAAAAAAATGTTTTAAATGAAGCAAAAAAAAAAATGTAAAAGTTCCGTTCATTCCTCTACTTTTCTTTTCTTTGCCAACTTAATACCATTTAACTTTACAGAACTAATTTACATTAAGATTAAATTTATTACTGACACTATTGATCTAATTCTTGAAAGCCGGTTCCTTGAACAATTCATACAGAATATATTTAATAGTCTCACACATATGATGAGTTAATTTTTTCAAGTGAACTCTTGTTCTCCTTTACCTATATTTGAGTTTTGTTTTGAAAACTTGTTTTGCTGATTGAATTTTATTAGCACACGATACAGTTGCGTTAATTTTTATATTCTGATCATCACAAATTGAATTTATTATGAGAAAGATATTACAACATATATGTGATGTTATGTGTATCTTAGGCATTAACTGAAATGAGATAGTAAAATAATGATATAAAATAGTGGAAGAGTGGCTACTGGTAAAATTTATGTGAACATGAATATTCAGAGCTGTAGGTTAAGATATGATCTGAAATTTAACTTACAGAAATTTGAATATAGAAATAAGAAATAAAATTGACTTAAAAGAGCTAAACCTGGCTTAGGCGAGCTGAAACTGACTTCAAAGAGCTAAACCTGAATTAGGCGAGCTAAAACTGACTTCAAAGAGCTAAACCTGGCTTAAACGAGCTAAAACTGACTTCGAAGAGCTAAAACTAACTTAAACTGGCTTAATCGAGCTTAAATTGGCTCAAGCAAGCTAAAACTGACTTAAACGAGCTAAAACTGACTTCAAAGAGCTAGAACTGACTTAAACGAACTTAAACTGGCCTAAGCGAGCTAAAGTTCCAAAAAAAAACTTTCGAAACATTTTAAAAAACTCTTTAATTCGAACTGTTAGCGGCAAACGATATTTTGGGTGTTAATCTCATTTTAACCATCACTGATCACATTTTTAGCTAACATTTAACGCATTTTAACATTCATTTTAATCTCATTGACTTATCGCATTACATTTATTTTGCACCGGCTTCATTTTACATACAGTTTCAATACTCGCCTCATTGCATTTCTCTTGTGATTACAACAAATATTAACAATCAGCACACTTTTCATGCCAATGTACACACACATTTTAAATGCATCTTATTATTATTATTATAACACGGCAACAGTTAAAATCTAACGTAAATAAATGAATGAATTCAAATAACTGTTTGTTCTTGTTTTATTTTTTTGCTATGAAGCTACATAACGAGTCCAGTTGTATAATATGATTGGTAATAATAGACCAGTAAAATATGGGTCAATCAAGAAGAAAATTTATTTTACTGTGTTAAATGTAATCATGTAATGTGTGCATGTGTAAACTAGAAAAGTAAGAAGAAATTTATAGAGAATGCATTTTAGCTATTGATGTAATTTCAGTGTGTCATCGGCATCGACCGAGTCGTGAACAAGTTTATCCTTGAGTGTGTGTAATTTTTTATTCTAGTTTAAATTAAATTGTATAAGAATCGAGGACAAGTGGAAAATTTTAAGTGACCTTGAACTTGAAAGAAGAACAATAACATGGGAAGTGCAATTTAATTTAATCAACTTTTATTCGTCGTAATACTGTCGTGATCCCTTCTTCTTAGTTTTAATTTCCTTGAATTTGAATCTTGGAATAAAAATGTGTGATTCAGCGACATTTAGCATCTCATCCTCTTCAAACACTACCTCAGAATTTGTTTGTCGAATCTGACGTTTATCGTTGAATTTCAGTTCTGATTGAAAAATTTGTTCAAGATCAAATTTTAATGGTGCTCCATTGAAATGTGACAAAAATGATAGTAAAATGAATAGGAGAATGAAGTTTATTTTCTGAAAATATTATTAAAATTAAATTATCTTCTTATTACTTAAAAAAAAATTATTAAAAAAAGTCTTACAATCATTTTAATTGAAGTGTGATCTTAAATAAAATCGATAACAAACTGAACTGATAAAATGCAATAAAATCAATGTTATCATGTTATTGGATATTTCACACAATTTCTGTTCTAGTACTAGAAAATAAACATGTGTAGTAATTAACACAATTAGGTTAATTTTCATTCTTATCGTTGCATTGTTAATATAAGGTGTTATTTTGATGCAGTTTTGAGAATAAACAATTTAACTGAAAGTATCAAAGACCTTATCAACGTTCTTGGCAGCTTTTGAAAGGAGATTTGAAGCTATCTGGATCCTACCTGACTCACTCAACTCGTTATGAATAACTTTTAGCCTGAGCGTGACGGTTATCTCAATTTTTACAAATGTAAAACATAAAAACAGGTTTCAGCGACATCTAGTGAGTTCCAATTCAAAACCCCAAATAGACTAATTCGAAAAATTGCGTTCATTGTTCAGCTGCTCACTTCTCAGTTTCTTGGTTCTTGAAAAACGTTTCAAGATTGTAGGCTACATATAAAATTCATTTTAAAAAACGTTCAGTGCCATCTGGTGCTTCATTTTAGATTTTTTTTGAATTTTAATGTTTAAACCTTCTAACAAAAAAAGACCATAAGATCCGGGATGTTGTTAAAATAGCAATCTAAAGCTTTTGAAAGAAATTTATTATTATTATAATTATTATTTATTCAAATATAGGTAAGCGATCGTAGCGCCACCAGAGTACGACATTTTCTTCAGGAACTTTGAAGTGAATTCTGAATTAAAATTCAAATAATTTTACAAATAATGTCCGTTACAATTTATGGACCGAATTTCATGAAAAAGCATAGACAAAAAAAATTCGTTAAGCAGATCGTTGAAAACTTCAGAAGAAAAAAACAACGAAATTGATCTTCATCGTTATACAAGGAAAATTCAATTATCACTTTTATTCTGACAACCATCATCTTAAAAGCCCTCTCACTAAAATTAAACAGCTTTTACTTTTCACATAAATTGAAGTGCGATTCTAAATAAAACCCAATCATTTGATTAAAATCAGTGAAAATCATTAAATTACCAAATTGATTACAATTATCAGTTAATTTGTGTTAAATTTTTCACCTTTAAAACCTACGCTCACCTTTCAAAATATTTTTACATGATCAAAATTTTAAACCACCTTTTCTCAATCCATTCATTGATTCTTTTGATTATTTCTTTGAATAAACAATTACATTTTGTATTTTGTCAGCACTGATCAAATCATCTTTAATTTAAATTTTATTTTACATTTAAATTCAAATTTTACGTTTTATCATAACTTACATCTAAAATGGACAACAAACGGGCGGTTGTTAAACAATTAAGCTAAAAATGTTGTTATGCAAAGTGATACAATAATCATAATTTTTATTTTATTTTTTTCTTTCTTTGTATTTCCTCTATTCATAGTGTCCAACAGAAACATGTAACAAATTATTATTTTTATTATTTATTGCTATTTTTTTTATTTCTTATGTGAAGCTGTTTTGTTTTGTGTTTTCATTTAACGTTTAAGATGAGGTTTTGACGTAACTTGCCAACAATTTTTTTAATGTCTATTATTGCTTTGAAATTTATCTTTTAATTATGAGCTATATTATTTATTGACATGTAATTTTCACGTGTCGAAAGATTTTAATCATCTAACACTTTTTAATTGTTGGTGCCAGTGGAGTTGCAGACAAAAATTAAAAATATATGATGAGAATTGTGGTTAACCCTTAGTTGACAAAATTTTATGAAACCCTGTGAACCAAAAAAAATACGGACTCACTGCTTACGGATGACAGTTTCAAAGCTAAGTGTCACCCTTAGACTAAAAGTGGTTGGTGTTTGGAATGTAAATTTCAGTGGAAATGTTATGAACACAAAAAGAACCCTTTGAGACCGGGGTGAAGCCCTATAAACCCTACCCTACGTGATTGCTAACTTAAATGACCCTAGAACCATTTTCTAGTCTTAGCCTGGCCAAGAATTGAATTTCAAAGCTCCCTATTTTGAAATTTCTTTTTCCAGTGTCTTGCTTAAAGCCCCCTAAAATCAGCTTTGACGCCATTAATCACTTACAGTTGCCCCCTCCCACTACGACAAGCGTCTGGATCGTTTTTGAAAAGTGTCACTGAGGCCAGGTTTGGTTCATGTTTGTGACCTGCCCATCGTACGCTCTCCTTTTCATTTTATTTTGATTATTTCTTGACAAGAAGTCATTACACAGCAGATTTTCCGATTTGCCAACTTTTAAGTGAACTCAAAGTCCCACTACATTAAAGTGAGGGTTAAATAGTTGCAATCTCAATCAAAATAAATTTCAATGTGAGATTTTTATTTTTTATAGCTGCATTGAATTAATGCTTTGAATTAAAATTATTATTATTACAATAACTCATAAAAATTAAATTTAACCTAATTATTAAGGAAAAATTACTGTAATTGTGTGTCTCTGATTTTTTTTTCAATTAAAATCCAATATTAATGCGATTCAAAGTCATATTGATGCAATTTCTATCATTATTCTCATTTATTTTTATTTTGACGTGATGAAATACAGCTTTTATCATATCATAACAATGTAAATCTTTGATGAGAATGAGAGAGGAAAAAAAAGTGAATAATAGTGATGATTTATGACTACTTCAATTCAATAGACAGTAAACGAGATGTGTCATATTTAATATTTATTGAAGAAAATTAATGTTACAATGTAATAAAATATATTTTTTTCACATTATCTTCCTTTTCAGATACATAACATTTTGTTTGTTGCACGAGAATAACAGTTACGACGACACAATGGCACCAAGTGCAGGAAAAAGTCCACCAAGTAGTACACGATCCACGTCGTCATACGATATAAAAGATGTGAGACCTGAATTTAGTAGCGATGCTGTTGAAAAGGTAAATTTTAAAAAAATTTCATTTCAATTTAATTTAAACTTTTAATTTACATTCAACAGGAAAATCAACGTCCACCAATTTACAATCCCGAAGATTATTTACTCTCTCTCAAGAAATATGGCAAACGTGGTTCTGGTTCAAATTGTCAGTCAGTGTATGAAAAGTCAGATTCAGATGAATCGAGCACTGACACAGAAAAGCTGCATAAATTGCAAATGAGTCGATCAAAGACACTTCCAGCAAAGAAATCTGCAAGTAAAACAAATTCAGTTTCGTCAAATGAGATAAGTGATGCCTCTGAAATGACCTTGAGACAATTTGGGTCGATAACTGATTTACTTACAAAATTACGGTCGGATTTGAGATGTGCCTTTTTGAGGTAAGTATTGAATTGAGTTTTAAAGGGACTAAAATGAATGCATTTTAATTATTTCATAGCTTCGTCCAAGAATTTGTGGCAAGTCCAGTTGATGGAGTGACTTTACTGTTGGAAGTACTCAGAGCACTTCAATTAAGTCAATCAGCTTCATTTGATAAAAATTCATCGGTCTCTAATGGCTTTCGAAATCATGCGTTTCAACGAAGAGCTTTATTGGATGAGTTGGCATGCTTGTGAGATATTTTCATTTAATTTTTTATTCATTTTAATTCAAATTTAACTTTTCACAGACAATGTCTAAGCATTTGCTGTTCTCGCACCCCCGAAGCCGGGACACGCTTAGGTACAACTCCGATTGGACTACTTCCACTTGCAGTATCAGCCACAGGTTCTGGAATCCGTTCACGTATTCTAGCGATTCAACTTTTAACTGTTGCATGTGACAAGGAAACTTTATCTGATGGCTCGCATCGTGTTGCCTCCAATGGCCATTCAGCTGTTTCAGATGCCTTGTCAACGCTTCGATTGAGATGTGGCGAGCCAGTTCGTTTCCGTATCATGGTTGGCATGTTTAACAGTGGAGGTGGTTCAGGAGAACTCCAAACATTTGGATTGAAATTCATCAACACATTTATGGAAAGTGCTGAGACGTTACAAGACAAACTTTATTTGCAAGCAGAATTACATCAAGCTGGATTTGATCCACAACTTATGACGAAAACTGTTGCATCGACTTCAATTTGGTTTGAGAAGCTGCATGAGGAGTTAAAGCGATGGGAAGTGCAGAAAATTGATGTTCAATCATTACAAACAATTGCTTTGAATGCAGAACAATTGAGGAGTAAACTTATTACATTGGAACGACGTGTTTCAATTTTACAAGATGAGAAAAATATTCTTACAACGATGGAGAGAAGACTTCAAGAACGATGTGCTGAGTTACAGAAAGAAGTGAGAAAATTAAGGGAAATCCAACATGAAAAGAATAATAATCCACACAAGAGTCCTGTTGCACTTCCAAGACAAGCTTTAACGGTAACGAACATTAAAACGAAGAAAAGCCCAGAAAACACAAACGGAAAGCAATTCAATTCAGAGCACGAGGACGAGGGAATCAGTGGTTCAGATACAGGTCAAAGTATAAGTCCAGATCCTTCAAGTGAAGAAAGATTTGTTCGAAAAGGATCTAGTTTGAGTTCAAATAAATTCAGCATCATTTTGACTGAAGATGACTCACCCGTACCGGAAAAGGATAACAATGAAAATTTGTATAATTCAAGGGATACGACAATTGAGGATGTTATTGAAGAATTGGAAAATATTGTGAGTGATCAGGAACGTGATATCTTGTCAAATGAGAATGAATTGCAGTCCAGTGAAAATAACGCCTTTAGTAGTTTGGAGCAATATTCCAGTGAATATGAAATTATTCCATCAAATTTACTACCAGCGCCTCCCAAAAAATCAAAATCCCTTATTCATCTCTTCTGTAATCCGTCTGATGTTGATTCATCTGATTACATGATTGTTGATCCTCCGGCACAAGTAAGAAATCCATTTTATCGCCCAGAGGAACCAATTCAAGATCGTGCTCGTAAAATTTATATTGACGAACCAGTTACATACTCAGATGACGTTTTGCCACAACCAGATATCGTTCACAACACACGCCGCCATAGCCGAGATAACACAAACAGAGCAATATTAAATGTAATTATGGATGCTCGTGAAAAAGAACGTCGAGCCCATTCGCTTGAGAGAGATATCACATTGCCAGTACCTGCACAACCACCAAAACAATATAACGGAGTATTTTTCATTGCAAGTGAGTCCACTCATAATGGTGAGACAATGAGACATCATCGAGGTCGTGATAAAATACCACGAGACTCAGATTTACAATTTCATCATCCACGTCAACGTCAGGTCTCAAAAAGTCTTGATCGTATGGCGAATTGTGGGGTTGATTCTTTGATTGATGTTGTCGAACCAACATCTATGAATAGTAAGATAATTGAACGTGCTCGACAACCATTGCCCCCAGTTGCATTAACAAAACCTTCTGCTCGAGGTTCAGGTAAACAGCAATCACCCACAAATGCGTATAATTCCAATTTTAAATACAGTCCCGGCACACTTCATTATGGGTTGCCAATTACTACGAGAGGAACAAGTAGGGCTAGTTCCAGTAATTTAGGAACACGAGTCACAGACATTGTTTCGGGATTATATTAATCAAAATTAAGTTTTTAAATTCAATTCAGAGATTATGCAATGAATATCATTTCCTTGTAATATATTTTCCATTTCTTTTCTTTTTTATTTTAATTCAATTTGCATAATCTTTGAATTTACAAAAAAAAATTTCCTCTCAAAAAAAAATAATGATAAGTAACACTAATAATTTAAGCACATACCCATAAATATAAAAAAAAAAATCATATATGTTAGCCTGGCGAAATCGAATTGGAAAAATTTGCTGTTGCTGGTCAAATGACAAAAATGAACACACTGATTCAATACTCAATGGACCTGATGATGATGATGATCAAAATAATTATGAAATGACATCAATCGATTGTCCACATAATTATGGATATGAATGTTAATTTAGATTTAAATTCATTTTGTAAAATCATCACATGAAAGCACTTTACTAATAATAATAAATAATTAATAAACGATATGTAATTGATATTAAATTTTTAAATAAAAATGAATGCTATTTGTCATAATTCTATTGGAAAATTAAAAAAAAACGTAGCGTCACCAGAAAGGATAAATGTAAGTTAATTTAATTAGTTTTCTGCATGTTTGGTGCATTCATTTATTTTCTGCAATTCCTTTAATTATGGGATGGTAAAACAAATGTGAAAATTTTGTAGAGATAAATAATTTTCCATCAGAGACTCATTTGATAAGGTAAATATGTGTTTTTCTCTGCATGTACAAAAAACAGTGATGGAATATGAAAATTCATATTAGCCGGTTTAAATTTTTTTCTGTAACCAGAGGATTTTAAAAATTCCCAGAGAAACAGAAAATATGACCATTGAAGTAGATTCGTCAACTTTTTTAACTTAAGGCTTATTGTTTCTTGAGTCTTAATTTTGTCAGCTGATGACGTTATTTAGACAAGAAAAACAATTGAACCTCGTCAAAAACAAATATGTTATTTTAATTAAAAATATTTAAACTTTAAATTAACTCTTGTCTAGTGTTTATTTCAATAAATCCACAATTTATTAATTGTTCCAAAAGACCAATCGAATAAACTTTGACAAAAATGAGTTTTATGAGACATGAATTTTCAGTTCACTTGAAATGACTTCTAAAACTTGTTCTGTAGTTTTATGTTAATATGATCTATTACTATCTTGTAATAGTATGAAATCCGACTTTCACAAGGTTGTGATTTGCCTTTAGAATTAGAATCGTTCAAAAATTTTCTTCTAAAAATATATGCAGTTTTATTTTCGTCCATTCTTAACCCTTAAAAATTAAAATTAGGGAATTAGGGTAAACTTCGATTTTGTTTTTTTTTATTTAGCAGTTCAGGAAAATTTTCCGAAAAAACAAGGAAAATTATAAATATTTATTTATTTTATTTAAAGATGCTGGGACCTGACATAAAATATTTTCCTGACTTTGTAAATTTTATCCATCTTTTAGAAAAATAACACTTTTTGGAAAACATTTCAAACCAAGACGAAACTAATTACTGTGGACAACGGGTTTGTAATTTTCTAATGACACTAGAAAATGAAGAACAATTTTCTCAACTTGCCCTTGTTTTCAATTTAAATACCAAGTTTTTAAAACAAAACGTTTTTTACCAACTTTCACACGACGAATTGCAGCTTTTAACAAGAATTGAACACATTTGTGAGCCGCTAGAAATCATAAAAAAAATCAATTTAAGTATAAAAGGACGGGACTTGAATACATTGAGTTTAAATAATTGGTTAAATGATTGGTTATACCCAATATTGTGTAACAGTAATAACATATCAAATGACCTACCGTAAAAAGCTAGCAGTCAATCTTGAGGCTTTCCAGTCACTTTTTGTTGTTCCATCGGACAAATACTTTGATTTTGAAGAATCTGTACCTATAGTTAATGAAAGTTAAGCTGACTCGAACAAAAGAAAAAATGAGTCGCCTGGATTTGGTTCAGCTACAAATTTAAACAACAAACAAATCAGGAAGGGCCGATTAATAAGTTCTATAAACACAAACACATGTCATGAGTTAACTGTTATATTGTGTACCAACTAATTGACGTAATATATGCCATAATAATGAAAATGCACTATAACGAATTTCTAAAAAGAGGTATCTGGATTTCTTCATGTGCCAAAAATCATCGTAATGTAAAACCATCATAATCATTGAAAAATTCTTCAACTAGTCTTGAACCAAATTAACATCATCATATGCAGGTGTGAGGCCTCTTCTGAGTACGCCCTAGAAATGTGCACAGCATCATACTATTTGACTTACGTTAAGTAATAAAATGTGCAATGAGTCTTTAATGTTAATTTAAATTTCATAACATTTCTACCGGTTTCACCAAACCCATTGCTTCCATAACATGCCATCACTTTATATGACAAGTTATTTACATTATAAATTAAATTAAATTGTAAACTGGGTTAATGAAATGTTTATGGTAACAATTAAAAGAACAAATTTTATAGTTTTGACGATGCATTAAGATATAATGTCAAGATAAGTTTAAATAGGAAACCACATTTTTGTTTTTGCATCGTTTTAACGTAAACTTTGTATTTTCTTTGAAACATCCATTAAATGTGAATCAAATAGACAAATTAAATTAATGAAACTTTTAAGAAAATGCCTGATTTAATGTAAAACTTATTTTTTATTAAATTCGTAGTTAAAGGAAAAAAAAACAAAACAAATAGCAAAACTAGGTTATAAAAGGAAAATTCACTTCATACTGAGACAACAAAAATTTTATGCAAAGTCATTTTAATTTTCCACTATCATATACAATACATACATACATAGAAACATACACATATTCAGGATAAAACATCGAAAAATTTAATCAAGATAAATATGAGGAACTAAAAGCTTTTTGTATAACTTTTACCTTATAATATGTACAGATTCAATTATGTTACATAATATTTTATTATAACAAACAAACTATTTCACATAAAGGGTTTTTTGTTTTAAAATGTAAGTGTATGCGTGCATGTCTTTATTTTACATTAATATTCTCTTCTTTTTTGTGAATTATTTTAAAAACCCATTTCAAAACAAAATAATTTTCTAGCGTTATTATCATCAACTTGAAAATCAGCGAGAACATCATCATAGGAAAAGAACCACAAAATTATGTTTGTGTATGTCTTCTTTTTGATGGTTTGCCTTACACAAACAAGCTAGGATGTCATTTAGTTAGCAAACAAATGTAATTTTTTATATAATATGAGGATGTGAGTGAGTTTTTATGTTAAATTTTGGTCTATGCATTGTGTGAGTAGAAAAAAGCACAAACTTTTAATATAGTAGGATAAAGTGCATTAGTTTTATATTTTATGGTATGAAAGGTGATTTTAAAATTACAATCAACAGTATCAGATAACACTGTTAAAATTTGAAAAAAATAACAAAAGAAGAAGAGAGCTATAAGAATCATGATCATGGTAGTTCATTTATCTCAGGGAATCTCATTCATCTTAACAACGATTCTGAGCTCAGTAAAGTTCAATCTGACCAGTTATCTAAAGTGACGGGGATCAAGTTCCAAATTATATGGTAAGTATCCTTTAATATTTTCACTCAGGGAAGACTTATATTTCTTTCTCTTTTCTTCACAAACTATTGCTTCTTTTTCTGTTTCTTTCTTACACAATGAATATATAATATACCGCATCCTTTCTACCAAAGTCTTCATGAGACTGAGGTTCCTGATTATCTTAAGAGAGCCTGTATTTACCCCTGAGAGCATAATACGTACGTCTGAGGTGGTTTGCTGCCACTAATTCATGCCAGAAAATAGCAGGCAGATATCAGTACATACATTGACAGCCACCCTTTAAATCTGAATCTAATGATAATTGATATCAAACCGACTGAAATTAAATTCATTTACTATAATTTTAATTGAAAATCAAATCTAATTCAATTTATTACCTTCACAAACAAAATATTTGCTTTTCATCAAGCATTTAATTGCTTTTCAATTCATACAACAAAAAAAACACCACAATCATAATTTAATGGTGCATAATTTCAATAAAACACTTACCTTTTAATGATATTCACTGAATTTCACTGAATTCACAAAATTTTATAATCAAACAATAACAAAAATATTTCAATGAAAATTAAAATGCATCCAAACATTTTTTATCATAAATATCATTTTTTTTTTGTATTCGATACACAAAAATAAACATGTCTGATTATAATCCCCAAAAGACATGAAAAAACAAACTGATCCCTTCCACATGTGACTAAACATTAAACAACAAACTCATATCTAATTTGAATTTTGCTATGAAACTCCCTCATTTTAAAATATTTTATATTGATTTAGTTCAAATTTCAACAATCACACCTCATATTAAAATTGTAAAATTTCAACACAAATTATATCAAAACATTACGAAAATACCAGAGTTGAAAAACAAATATCAATTTTGTTGATACATCCATAAATTTTTGAATATAAAATTTCACATATTATTATGTTGGATTTAGAATTGGAATAAATTGCCCGAGGGATTTCACTTGTTATGTTTTTTTATAATATGAGAAAAATATGGGAAAGCAACTGATACGATTCAAATCCCTATTTCTCATATTTTTGTTTGTATATTTTTTTTAACCAAAAGTAAAAATCTATCGCACCCTCTTAAAAAATGAGATGTGTAAAAATAATTTGATGTTTGTGTTTGTATAAGGACAAGGTATTAAATTTAAAAAAATAACATGTAAAATTAATATGAGATTTTATGAAAATTAATATTAGAAAAAATATCGAGGACTTATGACATCGAATCCGTATTAGAAACTCTCATAATTTTAATAAAAATCATAAATTGCATTGAATTTAAAATGAATTGAGGGAAAAATTTCATTACTATCGATAAATGTTGCGACTCAAGTGTGTATTTAATAAAAATATTTTTATGTTTTGTTGATTTCATACACACACACTCTAAGAGAAAAATATTTTTATGTGAATCATAAATTTATGTTTAATTTTATTTTATTGAAAAAAGGAAAATTTTAAATAAATATAAATGTGATAAACGTGCAAAATGGGTGCAAATATTTGCGGTTAGATTTGCTTAGAATTTAAATGAGTATTATTTGGAATTTTAAATTTACACAATGTCAAAATATTAGTTGTGGTTGATTAATATTTTGAAAAATGGCAAAAAAAACAGGGGAAACGTTTTCGTGGTCATGAGTCATCATTTTGAGGAAAACAATTTGCTGTATTTTTCCAGAGAGCAGCTCAAACATAATTTTGTAGAGGAAGGTTATGCTCTGTTGCTGTTCAAAAGAAAACATGTAAGATATTTATTACAATTTTTCCAGTCAATAAGATTTCTTTTGTTATTTTGATTTATTTTTCCTTTTTTATTATTATTATAATTCTTTTCATACATCCAAGGAAAACTGTAACATTTTTCAAATCATCATCATCATCATGACGATAAATATGAAAGAGAATGAATGAGTTGATAGATAAATGACGATGAGTTAAACATTTTACATTGTTACCAACACTTTAGAAGAAAAACTTCATTGAAAGCATGGAAAAGATTAAAATGTTTAATGTACATACTAAACAAGAATTTTTATCAACCTTGATTACAATACAAGAAATATGAAGTTTACATTTATTGAAGCAATCAGGAAGTGAATTTGAAATCCAAGGTAATTTGGCTGAAATGTGTGAGTATAACAATGAAATACTTTGCATACATTTGCATGTATACCATATCTACATGAATACTTTGGTCTCACTTAATATTGAATCTTTGAAGGATTTCAGAATTTTTTGCCATACCAAAATTCGGAAATTCGGCAATTCGGAAAATGAAGCTGGCATGATCATTCACTGCATCGCAATTATATGGAAAGGCAAGCTACATTTTGTTCGTTGGGTTGCAAAACAGATAGTCTAGGAATTTGTAACCCTTGTTACTTCTTTCATATACAGTCGCCACCCATCGCACGCACACACACTCACACTATCAGATACTCATAACACCTTTCAATAAAAGTTTTTTAGTTTTTAAGATACTCTTAATCAGATCGGACATGTGTCCTTTAAAGTCCAATAAAATCATCTAAATTTATAAGACTCTGCTTTTTAATTTTCAACATTAGTTACAAATTTAGAATACAAAAAAAATATTGGTTTTTGCTCAAATATATTTTTGTCAAAAGCTAAGCTTCAATATGAGAAAAAAGATATGTGGTCAAGGCACTTCAATATACGAGATTAATGCTCTAAATGAAAGAAACGCTCTTTAAATCCGTTCATTGTGTATGGTGAAAATGAAATTATTTAATCGTGATTTTTGAAAAAATGGGTCGCCAAAATGCTGTTTGGAATTGTAGACAAAAGGTTTAAATTTGAATTATAACTCAAATAACATCAACTGTTTTAAAAATAATGAAAATAAAATTGTTCCACTTTAATGTTACTGAATCTTATTGGAAGAAACATATCAGATTCAATGAGCAGTGCAGTAATCGTATCAACTTTTGCACTATTTTTAGAATGGAAATAAACGCACTAACTTGAAGCAGGAAAATCATAAAAGAGACTTGAACATGTGGTAAGTCTAATTTCTCTAATTTTTTAGAGGTACTTGTTTTTTGATAAATTTAATCTTCGTCATTTTCATAAAAACTTTATACAGTTTTTGGCAAAATTTGTTTTGAATGAGGTCAATACTTAACTGATTTCAACTATGGTCAACTATATAAAAAGTTCACTATGGTCGTTGCATAGCCTCATAAGATACAGATTTAAAATGAGGTAAATACTATAATCAGGTCATCAGCCTAGTCTACTGTACATAAATGTTATCATCATCAAAGCTTCATCAGGTTCCAGCTATACCTTTATCTAGGCTTAAGCTTAAATTGAGAAGCCTGAATCAAGAATTGAACTGCTAAAATTATTAATAACTGCACACATGATTCAAGAGGTGGGTAGTTGAAACTGCAGCTACAATTTGGCTTCTTGTAGTAACTTCTACATACCTCATTAAGTTGACACTATGCGATAAAATTTGTAAAGAAAAATAAGTTTTTTCATGAAAAATTTTCTAGTTCAATTCTTACATTGACTTCACTCATCGAACTTATGAAGCCAATTGTCTTTTAAAATGTTTATCTTAAATCTCGATTCAATTGTACTTTTAATTTCTTAGATATATGAATTCATAGGTATACTTGGTAGAAAATGATGACATTCTATTATTCAGATTTCTTTTAACAAAAATTTGGAAATCTAATTTAAAAGTTTTCTTTTGTCAATAAAAACAATTTAGACAACAAAACGAAAAAAAATACAAAAAATCGAATCCATCCCAAAAAAATACATTGTTCTTTTTTTTGTGTCAAATTTTCATCTTGATTCAAACCATTTTAGTTTAAAAAAAGGATAAATTGCTTGACGCAATTTACACGCAATTTTGATACTGAAAACATAAAATAATACTGCAAAATTCTATTTATTCAAATAGCTTTGTAATATTTTAGATTGTAATACTGCAGATCATCAATGTCCATTGACATCAAAAAAAGAGCAAATTGAAGGCAAACTTATCTAAACCATATAAATGACAAAAAAAAAATAATCCACAACTCTCAAACGAAAATATTTTTATCATATTATTTATCAGAGGTAAATGTCAAATGTAAATTTGTATCCTTTTCAGAGTGAAATATCTTTTCACACACATTATTATGCGACAATAATCAGCTGTAGCTGAGTAAATGGGAAAAGCGATTAAGGTAACATGAAAAGGTGTCATCAGTCACGACATGAAAAATGTATATAAAGTTGCAAGTATTTCCATTTTATATACAAAATACATTATTTATCAATGTATCAATACACATTTTTTTCCTGTCTCAAGTCTGTGGAATTACAGAGTTGAGATAAGTTATCTTAAAAGAGTTAGTTACATGCTTATACTGTTAAAAGGAGGTAAATGATGCGTAAATGGGTAAATAATGGGTTTAAAGAACTTTTTACATGAACATGAAATATATTGAGCTGTGATTACATTGAAAAATTTCATTTGAGGTAGAATCGAAATGACTTTCAATAATGCGAAAAAAATCAGGGTTAAAATACAATGAAATTAATTAAAAATAATTTATCATACAAGGATGATGTTTGAATATTGGGTAACTAATGCAATTATTAACAGTTGATTTGGTGCAACATTTCCCTTTATTTACACGTGTGTTTGTGTGAGTACGTGTATGATTTTGAATGTTATTCGATTCATTAGGGATCATTAGTTAGATTTCATCAGCAAATTTTCACTTATTTTTTTTGTTAATGATGGATACGCACGTGATCGTTTTTGTTAAATAAACGAACCAGATCTTTTTTATTTGCGTGTATCTGCATTGTGTTAATCATAATGATGATGATGATGATTTGCGGATGAGGTTTTCTATTCTTTTATGTGAATAAATTTGAGGAATTGTATCTCATTTTATTCTTTCCTAGACAAAGAGTATCCGAAAATGATAAAACTAAAATGTGTTAGAAATTCAATTGAATTCATCTGTCATCACGTTATCCATGAGTTTACGTGCATTGACTTTCTTTTTTTTCTACACATTTAATATGAAAAATCAACACACAAGTGAATTGTATCCTATTTCACCTCAACTCATCTAAATTGATGTTAACAGATATCAAATAGAAATTTATTTTCTCTGAAACTATATCACATAGATACCAACACACTACTAACGTTTCAAAAGGTGGGTATGCCATTTACGCACTTTTGAGCGGGAAAATCACGATTTTTCAAGTCCCAATTTCAATTATGTTATGGTTGAATAAGTTAAATGAAAATGGACCGTCTTAATGGAAGTTATATGAAGTTTTTTAGAGTTTTGCGGAGTTTTCAGAAAATTCTATGGAGTTTTTGAAGTGTTTTGAAAAGCTTTGTGGAGTTTTTGAGAAGTTTTGAAGAGTTTTAGCAGTATTTTGAAAAGCTTTGAAGAGTTCTGTAGAGTTTTGAAAAATTTTTGAGGAGTTTTGAAAAGTTTTATAGAGTTTTTGTAATGTTTTGAAAAGCTTTGAAAAGTTTTGAAGAGTTTTTAGAGGGTCTCGAAGATTTTCCTTAAATATTGATAAGACTCTCTTATGATGATAACGGGGATGGATCCGATTCCTCGACAAGCATTTCCCGATTTCATTTCAAAAATCTCTGAAACCCCTTTATCAAAAGGAGTCTTCTAAATAAAAAATTGAAATCGATTTCCTGACATATCCATAGAAATGTGACGATAAAACATGAATTATGTGGTTTGGTTTAGTATTCTACTGTATCTCTTTTTTACTATTATTATTATTTTAAAAAGCAATTTAATTGTATCTGACAATGTTGATGTTTGTCCTCCTGATGCTCGATCCATCCAACCTATACCTTACTTGCCTAAAAATAAAATTTTTAATGACACACAAAAACACGTGTTCAAGTGCATGTAATCCAATCCTCATCTCACACCATTATTTATTTTCATCATCTGGTTCAATATCCCGGTTGAGTGCCAGAGACACGATAACACGACAAATGACGAAACATGAAAAATTTGTGTTGTGATGTTATTCAAATGATGATTATGTAGTTAACACTATTGAACATGTGTTTCTTGTTGACGTTTTTTTTTTGATTTTAAAGGAAAGGAATTAATCTGTTTAAATGTGATTAATGATTTATTTTGAACTGTAATGGAGTAAAGAAAGTATCGACTTTCTCAAGGATTTTTTATATAAATACATTTCAACATGAACATTAATCCATAAATTTAATATGAAATTCTCGAATATTAATTTAAAAACAATGAATCAAAAAAAATGTATTACCATTTTTACCAATTACTGGTTTTGATTCGATTTTATGAATACATAATAAATTTAATTATAATTATTGTTTAAAAACACACACACACACACACACGCATATCATCGGATAACACAATCCAGGATAATATAAATTGAAATTCAATTCTTAAATGAACGCAATTAAAAATAATTGTTTAAATTTAATCGATTTTTTTCATTTGATCACTTTGGATTTGGATTGAATCCATTTTCCTCTCTTAAAATAAAAATAAAAAAAATGAAAATTTAAAAAAAGTAATTAAAACATTAATTTTATCATCAATTTACTGATTTCGTTTATTTTTCCCCCTAGAAAAATACAGATTTTAAACATTGATACCAATTTATTTTTGTGTGTGTTTTAATGCATGTTTTATAATTTGCAGCCATCGCACGATGGAAGGTATGAAAATATTTTTGGTGTGTGTGTGTGTGCGTGTGTGTGTTTGATAAATAATTGAAATAATGTTTAACATTTTATGGGTTAATTGATTTGTGATTTATCTGGATGTCGATTTTGAATAAAAAGTAATTTGTTTAATTAATTTTAACTGGTTTATTTTAAAAGTGAAATGTGAGCTTGAGGTTTGGCGTTGATCATTTGTGGTGTTGAAATTTTAAAATTTTTGAGCATTTTTTTAAGGTTTTTGTTCGAAATCTTGAGAAAATCACTCATAATGAATTGAAGACAATTTTTCTAATTTTTAATTCCCTTTGAGTTTCATGATGGTTTGCCTCGAGTTACAAAAAAATAGAAATTATGATTACAATGAATAATAAAAAAGTACGAGGACAATTAATAATTAACCATCCTTAGTCAGAAAATCTTTTGAATTTTAATTCAAACATGAAATTTGATATGCTGCAGGCATTTAATCATCTTTCTCCGTAATTCATTTTTTTTATCTTCATCGTCATCATACCAAAAAATCCCATTTCCATATTTTATTTTTTTTTTGTTCATATTAATTATTCTGTTTCAAGAAACAACTTAAATTAAATAAACTTGTAACAGTCAATTGCACAACTTGATCCTGTGTTTCATCATCCAGAAATTAAATAATACAAAAAGACAAGTAAATTGAATAGGTAAAAAAAAAATACAAATTAATACAGAAAATCCTTTTATATCTAATATAAAAAGCCATTCTCATTCAATTTATTCAATTAGTCGTCCTGTGTATAGATTTAATTTCATGTGAAACATTCAAACTTCGAATTAATTAATTATTATCATGGATGAAAATGTGAAAAGAAACAAAAGCGCATGATAATGATGAAATTATATAGCAATAATTTGAACATAATCCAGAAATTGTAGAGAAAGTTTTTTCTTCTTTTTTTTTTGCATTGGTGTGTGTGTGTTTGTGAGTGAATTTCGATAAGAATAAAAGTAAATACAGAGATGAAAAGAAAAATAATTATAATCAGTCAACAAGACACTTTTGTCTTTTAATACAGTTCCATTTAATCAAAGTGAGTACATGACTTGGGTCAATTGATGAAATGAGGAAGGTCCTCACTGAGGCCGAGTAACTTGATTTTTTTTAGCTTCGTCGTGTCTTTTGAGTGTGCTTCGTTTTAGAATCAGACTTAAAAAATCGTGACAACTTCTTAATAAAAAAAATTGGGGGTACTGATGATAGTCCTCTCTTCTTTCCAAGTCATTCTCAAACGTGTCGTTTGTCCAAAAGTCCCTTTTCCCACTTTCATAATAAACCAGTGAAAAACTCAACATAAAATTCCTGTAAATGCCAATTCCATTCAATAATGAATACAAAAAAAAATTGAAACACACACAAGACACGTAAGACGAAAATGAAGAAAGTTTCTTTTGCTCTTCCATAAATGAAATCATTAAAACTTTTACTTCCTCTCAATTTACCCAGACACACATACACAGTCCATATGTTTTGGTTCATGACTTTCATCTGGATGGACACAGACACCCAACTGAGTTTAATACAAAAAATTTTAGCAAAAGTTTCCTTTTCTTGGCATATAAAATTCAATTCAAACATTTTATTTTCATCATTTCACTTGAGTTAAACTTTTATATTATATTTTCTGTGTTTTACTTTACTTCTTCTCTTAAGTTTGTATCTGTAAATGTATTTTATATTATTTTTAGTTAATTCTGTTTAAAAGATACTGTGAAAGAAAGTAAAAAAAATTATATTTATACAAAAGTTTTTCTTTTACTTAAGTTTACCAGCTTTATTTAATTTTCAGTATTTCAGTGAAATAGAAAGAAGAGAGAAAAATGAATTTCAAATCGAAAGTTATTAAATAAAATGATTAAATTCAGTCGGTTGGAAGTCCACGAAACTCCAAAAAGCTAATAAAGAAAATCACACACATAATTCAATATATTTCTAGTAGAATAATTTCAGGTACTATCATTTTTTTGTACTAGGGCAGTTAATGGAAACCGAATATGACCAAAAATTGACAATTGTAGTTGAATTTAATCAATTAAAGCTGATTATGACCTTTTGAATTTGATTTTGACCGATTTTAGCTGAATATGATCGATTTTCAACAATTTTAGCTGACTGTTGTTGATTGTGGCTGTTTATTGTCATTTGTAACCTATTTGAAAAAGTTAAAAAGTGGCCAAACCTAAGAAAACTGTAAAATAAACTTATGCTGGATTATTGCTTTGAAGAAGAGGACTCCATAAATCTTACACACATGTAACACAATGCTTTTCGTTCAAAATCGAGACTTTTCAATTTTCCGTTCAGGGAATTTTCATGAGTTTGTCGTTCACAAGAGAAACAAGTTCGATTTTCTTTGAACATTTACGCAAAAATCATCTGAATATTGCATTATTTGAAACCTCATTCTTTGTCTATGGTCGACTACAAAATGCTGTGCAAATTTGAAATAAAGTTTTTATCCAAGACATACTCTGTCGTAGCACTTTTAATTGCTGCAATCACATCGATCGCATACCAAGCTACAAAAATTCTACAATTGTATGCATCTCTTTGTCTGGGATGTTTTGGGAAACCAGTTTTTCATTCGCTAGGTCTATTCCCTAAAATACGTGTTAAGTCGTCCAGATATTTAAGACTTTCATCTTTTCGTTATGAACCGTTAAAAATTCTTTTGCAAAGGGCTCAAAAAAGTAGCAAATCTTATTAACAGTATCTACTACCGCAAATAAGAAGTGACGGTGAAGTGAAGTGAAGTGAAGAAGTCACTAAATATTGGCAGTAAAAGAAACCGTTTACCGTTTCTAAAACATCGTTTAGCAAAATCCAAGTATATTGCAGATCGACGTAAGATCCCTACACTTAACCAATTTTTCCCTTCAAGTCTTAAAATCTTCATAAAATAATCGCCTTTTTCCTAATATAGTTACAATGTATGTTACCCTATAATAACCTTTCTCCTTAATAAAATGAGATTCTTCAAAGCTGCTAACTTTTTTAATCTCAGAAAGGCTAGTTCCTTTGCGGCAATTCATTTTGTTTCTATTTAAACACCTATTTCGCACAAATCGATTGTTACTATGGTATCAACTTTTTCACTCTCTTTATTCTCAGAGACGACTGATAAACTATCTCTCAAAGTTTTTGCATCAAAATGCGTTTTCTTTGGCGGCTTCTTAGATACCTTTGACTTTTTAACCCCATAATTGTTTTTGTTGTGGGTCAAGAAAATCCAATGAGACGGTTGAAGAGTCGGTAAGGTCAAACGTTTGCTGTTCAATAGATATAGTGTATCATCCATAAAAGTTTGCGACTATAGAAGCCAACACGCAATCTCGCTTCTTTTTGGTATATGCCATTATTAAGCAAATTTTTGTAAGCTTCTACACGACTGCCCGATATTCGTTCCCTCAAACTTTTAAAATGACATGTAAAGACAATAAAAGAAAATGACTGATTTTGATTGAATGAAATCCACCATTCGTGAACTGCCCTAGTTTTCCTTCATATAATGAAGAGAAAATAAACATTTATGTGGTGAATCTCAAAAAGATAACGAAGTTAATCAATGATAAGAGGTTACTTTTAGTTATAATTAGTTTACTTAAGACCCAAAAATAAGTTTGTGCTCATAAGAAACACACAATTTAAGAACAAATATGTGAAAATTAAATTATCATCCTTTTTATGGCACCGAAACATGTATTTTTAATTGAATTAACATGAAAGGATGTGAAATTGAATAAAATTAAACAAGAAAACGACCATTTCTTGTTACCTTTAAACATCCTCTAATTTTAAATCAAAATAAAATAAAATGAGTGAGAAAACTTTAAAATTTTATTAAACAAACTCACATTTATCATTAAATTCATTGGAGACACTTAACACGGTTGTCATGTCACTCATTTTAAAGGTGAATAATTTAAAATATATTTTATGTTGTTTTTTCATGGAAAAGTTTTTTCATACAAACACAATAATTTACACTTTAATATAATAATGACATTTTCGCGAGAACAATACACACATAGACTAGTTATAAAATTCACACATGACTCCCTCTAGACGAGTCATCGTCTGACATTTAATGTTTCACAACACACATGAGAGACATAAAACAAAAATGTAGAAACAGGTTGTGCGATACGGTATTTGATGTTATTTTCTTTTTTCTAGACAAATTTTCATTATTGTTGTATTTTGTATTCGTATGTTTAATAAAAATTAAAATGAGGGAGAAAATTTATCAAAAGACGTGTAATAACCTGAAATTTTAATGAATAAGTATTTTGTTGTTTGTTGCTTTTTTCTTTCCCTTTTTTGAATGGAATGTTTTGTCACTCAACACTAGACGAAGATAAGGAAAAAAATTAATGTGTGTTCTTTAATATGGAAATTATGATGTCTTTGTTTTTTTTGTTTATTTTCTTATCATATGTGAGACGTGAATGGAATGAAAACAAGGGAAAACTTGAAGTGAAAAATTAGTTTATAAATTATTCTGAATAATTAAAAGAGTTTGAGAAAATTTTTTTTTGTTATTTTTGTGATCAACTTTGGAAATGAAATTTGATGCTTTAACGGGTGAAATTTGAGCAACGGATATTTTCTGTTGGAATTTAAGTTGATTGAAAATATTTTGAATTTAAAATTAATTTGTGATTAAATATTTCATATTATTTCTTTAAATTCTTTTTGTTCTTCATCATTATCTTTTCAACTTCGTAAGGCACAGTGAGATGTCCCGAAATTTCTTGTCCCATTAAAATTTCTTTAAACACTCAGAGGTAAGAGAAATCTTATATAAATTTTAGCTCACTGTGACTGTAATTCATCTTCGCCATCATAATTGCTAGAAGCAACAAAGCAAACCGTTTCATCATTATTATTAATACATAATATTTACTTTTAATCTCTATAATTAAATACACTTTGCAAACATGATTCATACAAAATTGTATGTCTTTTGTGCCTCGCCTCCTTGCATCATTTTACTAAAATTTATCATTAATTTTATAATAATAAATTTTCGTATAACTTTGAAAATTAAAAAAGAACCATTTGTTAATTTAGTTATGAAAAATAATAATGAAAGAAATACATTTCATCATAAAATTCAATGAAAAGAATTCGTATCCGTGGTCCTAAAATTTTATATAATTAGTGTTAAAGGATTAAAGTTCACATTATTATTATAATAATCAAAATGCTTTATATTTATTTTTTAAAGACATTTCTTGTGGTTATTGGAATAAAAGCGATGATGGTGAGTACTTGTCACGTCTGTCTGTATTTATATAGATTTCTACGTCTTTTAGTGCTAAAAAAAGGAGTAAGCAAGTAAAATGTGACATATTTCAGATATTCTGTGAAAATTAGCGGGAATGAAATTTGACAGTCAACTCAAGACATCATGTGAAAATTAGCCAGGATAAAATTTGAAGTTGAATACAGTGACATAATTAATATGGCATTCATTTACAGAATTTTGAACGCTGAAAAGTTTTGTATGAAAAAAGTTGGATTACTTTGAAAAAGACGGATGATTCAATCTAGCAGAAATTGTACAAAACACCTCGCTCGCTCTTTTTTTGATGCATAACCTTCTGCGTCGTATCTGAAAATCCAGTGTTTGCATTGTTGACTTGTCTTTTTTGAAATCCTTCACTTAATCTGCCATAGATTTTTCAAAAAGTAGAAATTGTATAAACAGTGGTAAATGGTATTAATCGTTGCATGGTTGTCTTCGATGTCTTAAATGAATGAATTTTTCGGTTATTTTGAAAGAAATTGACCATACAATTAATGAATTTTGACTAGTATACAAGATTGGTGTAAGTGGAAGTTGAGAACATTGTTTTTATTTTCTAGCGCCATCAGAAAATTAAATACCCGCTGTCTACAGTCGTTATTTTCGTCTTGATTTCCATAAAGTGCTATTTTTCTAAAAGACAAATAAGATTTAAAAGATGTAGAAAATATTTAAGGCCAGGTTTTAGCATCTTTAACAAGTAAACTGGGTTCGAATAAAAATAAAATTTTCCTTGTAACGTTTTACACTATCGTCCTATAGTGATATGACGTAATTGCAATTGAACCATTAAATGCGCTCGTGTTGATTTTTGACTGTTACATTTCAATTTTCAATAAATTTAATTTCATCATCATCGTCAACGGATTCACGTCAAGGAGTGTCTCATAATCATATCACCTGAACAAACACATTTGCATCTATTTTCGCTAAAATGAAATTAAAAGAGTTTATTAGTGTTAGGGATATTAATTTTGCACACAATGAATATATGGATGCATGTGTGTTGCTATATTTTAATAATAATAATAATAATCGTGTTTTGCATAAATTTTTCATTTGTCCACATTCACATTTTAAAATATATAGAATATAATCATCATCATCACCAAGAACATTGAAATTGAAAAAGTGAGAAACGAGAATGACATTTATGCATGCAAGCTTTTGATAAATTTCATAATCATTATGTGTCGCGTATTTATTTAGAATTTAATGAAATTAAAATATTATTATAACACAACGACACACCTTTGCTGATCCATTCATAAGTTTTATTATTATCACTTAATTAATGCTTATTCAGGAAACGGTGCTATTAAACTTTCTGTTTGTAAGAAATTTCATTTTATCAGATTAATTTTAATTGAAAATGAATTTAAATTAAGGATATTATAGAATTTCCATCAAAATACACCACATTTATACATGAAATCGAATATTGTCAATTATAATAATCGTAACAGAAAATCACAAAATAATCCTAATCTTATGCTGTAAATTCATCTTTATCCAATATCGTTTTTACTCTGGATACAATTTTTTTTCAGTTACACAAGATAAAATTTAGTATGGTCAGTTTGGTAAACCAAAAAGGATTACAATTGTCTTATTGAGTGTAATTGAAGTTTAAGGAATTTATGTGTCTCAAGAGAACTGACAAGTAAAATTCTTGTCTATTTTCTTTTTTACTGTTCATGTCTTTGCATGTGTGTGTGATCAGAAAGCATATTTGATGTCTTTTGACTTTTCCTTTTTCAAGTAAAGATTTATTATTATTAGTATATGAAATGTATAGAAAAGATTTGTATGGAGAAAATAATGTTTTTTAGATCTTTGGGGAAATTGAAATTGATATGGACTTGATTCAAGTCGAGCATTTTAATATAAGGAATTTGTTTTTGTTAAAGAGTTTAAAGTTTTGCTCTTATCTCAATAGACATTTTTTGATTTAAGGTTAAAATATAAGTCTAAGGGAAGGTTCTAAAAACTCACCCATTTTCGTTGGCTGGTTTGACCTCAAATAAAGTCTACTAGTGCTGCATGGAATCCTCACACGTATTTGCATGTATGGCTCGAGTAAGATCAGAATATTGATGAATTATGTCCTTTGAGGTATTGGTGGGCCCAACTCTTATCTGTTGCTGTCATACAAGGATAGTCTCAAAACTTTGAAACCATGAGAAAGCTTATCCATGGTCTTATTCTAGTCACTGAACTGCTCCAGAGAGCCAAGCTTTAATGACGCAAGGAAAAGTGAACCTTGAGTGAGGCTTTACTCGTATGCTGCCAATTATTTGACACTGTAATCTTTATCTGTGTTTTCCAGGTAAGAAATCTAAAGTTTTGATGGGTTTAGGCATGTCAATGGTATCGAAGCAATGTACTGAACTGAAAAGATCAAAATTGTTTCATTATTTTCAGACCTGTATCTTATATGAAAATTGTGTCATATTGCAAAATACCTTCTTTGTAATAATAAAAGTTCAAATAACCGTAAAATTTGTGTGGTAAAATTAAAATAGTAAATTTTCACCAACTGTACTGATATTGTATGACTCTTAAAGTTTCTCATAGTTCCTCATTGCTTATGCCAAAATTATTTTTATATGAAAATTCCAGTTAACATTCATTTTTGTCATTTAATAGCAAATTTTAAACTCTCTTTATATTTATAACTGTGCCCATAACTGTAAATATTAATTTGTAAAATGCACAAATTTTTATGTAATCAGGTCCTTTCAATGTAAAATTTTCCTTTGAAATTTCATAGTAAAAGAAATTTTCTCAAATGAACACCTCTGCCAATTTATTTTAAACTCTAGGTTAAAAGTTTTACACAAAAATAGGTATCACTTCTCTTTTGTATTTGTGTCTCTATGTCAGTCACAACTGACTTCAATTACACAAAACTTTAAAAGGACACATTTTTCGACACATACAGTGTAACCAATATCCCTCAATTTTAGGTTACAAACTAGAAATTATTTCATTAAATTTTCACAAATTGAAATGCACACACACATGTGAAATATAATGCAAAAATTCCTTTTACCATCATGATACCCCATTTCTCTCATGATACGTACAGGACTTTAAATATTATTATTATATAAAAAGGTAGCTACAGAGAAAATGTGAGTAAAACAATGTAATATGAGTCTAAAGTCTTCTGGGAAATTTTTGTTTTTAAAATATATATATATGAAATATAGTGTTGCTATGACATCTTGCCTATTATTTTATGGTATCACAAAGACTAGATTATGTCAGCATCAATCACCACTAAAAATAGGTGAATGTGGTAGATAAGAGGCTTAGCACTAAAACAAAAATTTTATATAAAATGATTATTACACATATTTTTTGTGCAAAAATAAAATAAAATGAAAAGGAAAAAAAAATGGAATTTTAAACAACTTATGTCGTCTTTCATGACAGAGTCAATAACCTGATGTGATGTTTTTTTCATATATAAAAGCAAAATTACATCATCTAAATTTCATATCCATTACAATGTGGTTGTGGAAGCGGAGGAAAGACAAATACACTTTTCATTCATTCATTTTTTTGCCTTCTTTTTTGAGTTTTGTGTTCGTTCGTCTCAATTCAAGTCTAGTCATAAATCTATTCAAGACATCAATGTCCCCTAAGGGCAGAAATGTGTTGAGATGTTTGCATTACCATTTCCTTTTGTTTCCTGAGACTGATATTTCACATCTTTTGTCACAATTGATGTAGGGTTGCACTGAAATTTACTCAACTATGAATTTTTATCATTTTAAAATGTTTTTGTCGATTTTGATAAAATCTGATACATTTTCAATTCTTATCAACACAGAGTAACACTTCAAACAATAATAATAATGTATATATACACACATACACACACACACACACACAGAGAATACAACAAAAGTTTTATCATTCATTCATATTTATATCTATTGTTTCAAATTGCTTCAGGCGATTTATTTTACTGTTTTCCTTTGTTATTCCAGGGTTTTTTTTCTTCTTTTCACTTCAATTTGCAAAGAAAATTCATAATAATTGTAATGGAAATGGTATGAGAGGGACAATCTTGGTATTTAAACGAAAAGAGAGAAATACACACAAAATAATCACAAAAATTATAATGAATTGTTATTTTTCGAGTACAAAAGGTATCATTGCTGGGATTTTTGACATTTGATTTGTATTTGTGATTCGTAAATTGTAAAGTGACATTTCAATGGGAAATTAAAAAAAGATTCAAGGGAAACATATCTGAAGGACTGCTTTAGTTTAAAAGAAATACCAAGAGATTGAGATCCTTTCAAGTATGAAAAAAAACTTATGTATCATCATAGGCCTGGTCTTAAAGCAATCCTACGATATAAGGAGACAAAAAAAGAGCGATATGAATTTCAAATTAGCCTATCAAGTGCTTGGCAAGAGATGACTGGAAGTGAGCTATGAGCCAAAGTTCTAGATGGTGATATTCTAATCATCTCTAGGCAACAGGAAGTACTTGAAGACCAACTCAGCTACGGTGCCCTATCAGAGGGCAAAGATTGTCAGGTGTGTCAGGATCTAATATATCGATACCCTATTGAATTCAATTGTGATAAAGGTCTATAACCTCGATAGGAATCAGAACGAAAATTCTACAAGACTAACTTTAGGTCCGATTCAAGTTAAATAGAAGCAGCTAAAAGTAATGAAGCAAAGTTTGAAAGTGACTCAAACTGAACTCTATCAAATTTTATGGGTTCATCCAACTTCATTTTCTTTTTGACCGAACAGCAAAAGCATCCTTTTCCTTAATAATTTCTAAAAATAGAATTACATCAAGTGTACAGTTAAGAACAATTTTTAAAATAAAATATCATTCTTCTTCATTCTTTGAATACCAAGCAAATTCATCCAATTATCTCATAATTAAATTGTTATATCTACTAAAAAGGAAAATACAAGTTAACAAAAAAAAACAAAAGAAAATGAAATAAAATCTTAATTCAAAGGAAATTCATAAGAAACTTATCTCAATAATAATGTTAAAATAAAATATAAATGAAAAAGAAAATCAGGAAGCATGGATAATGAAATTCTTCAGTGATTTTCTTGTTTAATCTCGTCTTGTCTTATCAAAAAATTTTTCGTTATAGAGATGATCCTGAACTAGATAAATCGCTGTTCTTGTAAATTTAATTACTGTACCCACGTATAGTGTATTCGTGTGTGATGTATATACAATTTTAATGTAATAATAAAGTAAAATTAAATAAAATTTAAAAAGGATCGTTTGTTTCATATTTTGAAGTTTCCTTATAGGGAAAAAGAAAATTTGATTTGACAAAAATTATTTTTAACGATTTAAGAGAAAATGTGATCTGTAATGGGGACAGTTTGAAAGTCAGTGAAAAATGGACATTCCTGGATTTATATCGAGGTGACCACAGAAGGACTCTTTAAGATCCCGGTGGTGCCCTTGTAAAACCTTATCTAACCTCGTCTTGAACTTTATTTAATGAACTACTTTTAAAGACCTTAATATGAGATAATACAGAGACATATCAGTGAATGCACTCTGTAACGCTTTAAAATTAACAATTTCTTATTAGATTGATGTCTTTTTAAGAGTCAAGGGAAAAAAATAAAAATTTCCAATTCTTCTCTCAATATTCCCGTTAGTATGATATTAATTTAATTTTATCATGTCTCTGCCTTTTCTTCTTCATTCTTTTCATTAATTTCAACAATATTTTGCATTCGAACTATAAACTTTAAACCAACAAATAAAGACAAAGTTTATGTTTAAAATGTGTCTATAATTCCACTACTACACAAATCGTGTTCTCGCTTCTGTTTTCATTTGATATCTGTGTCTGCGTGTTAATGAGAGAAGATATAGAAGGCAATTTAATTGAAATATAAAAGTGACTTGTGTACTCAATAAAAAGATTTGATAATAAAATAAATTTTATATTTTCTGCCATTTCAAGGAGTATTTTAATCTAGTATAAAAAGGGGTGTTATCACAAAAATCACACACTTTTTCACCATGAAAATTAACTCAAATTTTATTGTTATGACTACCATTGAGCGTTAAAAGAATTCTGTGGCGTTATTTTACGAGTTACATTAAATTTTATTATATAACAAAATTAATTTTTAAACAGGTGTATCGAAATTACGAGGTAAAAGAGAATAAAAATCTCACACGACACAAAATTTTTGTGTTAAGTCATCAATGAAAAAATTCAAATCAATCGAGACCTACCGCATCTCCTTTTCAATTATTCATTTTTATTTTTTTCTATCACATTTACATTTACAAGGGTGATCAAGGATTAATCAAAATTTGAGGCATTCAAGCATGTAAATACAAAATTTTAACGCATCTTTCATACATTTCAACTGATAATCATCAAATTTTTCATTAAAGTATTTTAATTAAATCTGATTCAGATATTTGAAAATAAATGTATCAAACATGTTGGGTCAAAGACGATTTCACGTTCGATTTGGTCAGTGATTTGTTGAGTTATTTAATCAAAGGAAACCGCGTGACTAATTGAAATTGAATATTAAATCTAATCATAGTTGAAACAACGATGGACCTCCTTGTGAGAATGAGATTATCGAATTAAATGTCACAATTATTGTTGATTTAATGTGTAAAATTGAAATTAATTTGATTAAAATGGATTAGATAACATTTGAGATATGAGAGAATTTTAAATCAACATTTGGTTATGACTCATCATTTTACATCAACGTTTTAATTGAAGAAAGTTTTTTGAATCAATTCAAGGAAATCCTTCGGTAAATCAACGTCCAGTCAAACTCGCATTTTTCTTACACATTTTATAAAAATTTTCCTTGCAAAAGGGAAAAAACTAAAATAAATAATAATTCAAAGAAAATTACAGGAAGGAAGTTAAACAGACTTTCATTAACCTCGCTTGTTAATTTTAATACATCCCCTTATCACGTTATTTTAATTCGATATAAAAAGAAATAAAAGGCAAAGAAAATTTTCTTTTCATGAAAAGTGCATCATCATATCATAAGAGAATTCTTTGAATTCAAAGCAAGTGCAAATACATAACATGATATAAAATAAAATATAAAAATAAACTGGATAAAGAAAAGAATGGAAAAAGGAAGCGCAATAATTAGAGCGTGATAACATTAACTAGATTTTCTATGTAAGTTTTTCATTTTTTTTTCTTTTTATATTTAATTTCTTGTATTTCACATTGGTTTTTTAATTAAATTCTTTCCTGTTTTATTTATTTTGTATTTCTCTTATAAAAGGATATAAAAGTTGGAAGATAAAATATGCAAAAAATAAAAATTGCAGAAATTTGCACGTAATGAATAAAAACTACAACCATGATAATATTCATGATAATAGAATGAAAATAAAAATATTTTCTCTTCAGAAGAAATTTGAATGAAATATGAGAGAGACTTTTGTTCAACTCGAATATAGCTAGATTTACTAAACATGGCGATGCTCTTGCTCTGAAATTTTTATTATAGTAGTAGATTTTCTCTCTTTGAATGCTGTATCAGTAGAGATTGTTGATATACAAAGAAAACAATAATAAAACATTGAAACATGTGATTTTTTTGAAATTTAACGATTGAGTATTTTTAGAACGGACGTTTAATCATGATATTGAAATTGAAGGAAATATACATATAAATTTACAAGAATTCTTAGAATGATTGCATTGATTAAGAGATTCTATTCGACCTAAGGTGATGATACCTTTACTACAACTCTGAATAATGGCTTCGTTTCTTCAAATCGGTTTATTATGCATTTCTATTTATTGTCCTATAAGTTGATAAAATAATAGCAGCTGATAGAGTATATTGAAAGAAACCAAGAAGAAAGAAGCCAAGAAACCTTTTAAGCCTTGTTCATTTCAAGAAAGTGTCTACATTTCCTCAGGCGACTTATTGAGAAGGTACTTTGAAACTTATGATATACAGATGAGTAGGAGCATTCTGGATCTGGAGTCGAAAATCCTCTTGTAATTCCAAAAACTCAACAAACACATTGAAATACCTCTAATGAGGGTTTATAATATTAAAATTCCCATATTGTCTAGTGGTAAGGATACCAATATTATACTTACCATGTTTCACCTCAATTCTTCAAAGACCGTTGTCATCTTATATCACTTGCTAAGGCTCTGTAAATATAAATCAAAATCATTTCAATTTATATATAATTAATTTTCGATACATTTTTCAACTTACCTTATCCGATGTACTTACCTACTTTAAAAGTTATCTTCACTGATATCTGACAAGGTTCCACTTCAAAATCCTACTGTTCATGCAATAAAATCCACAATAATTTGCAATAATTCTTGCTATAACTTAAAATGAATTCATCCTTTTAACATGAGATTTAATGAAAAAAAATAAAGGGATAATCTTCCTTTTAAATTATGAGAACTTACCATTTGGTCCAAGGATACAATAAAATTGAAGTGATTACACCGCCTATCATTATTATTATTATCTTTTTGTGTATTAAAACACACACACACCTTATCCTTTTATTTTCCTTTTACACCTTTATATGTTATCGGTTGCAAAAAAATAAGGATACAACAAAGAAAAAATCTCTAAATCTTTGGTTTATTTACGCAAGGTATCAGACAGGATATTAAATGCAATAAATAACCAGTAAACAAGGTATTTGGATCGGTGTAGAAGAATGAAAAGGTATGCACTACCTTCATTCTGTTATTTGTATTGGAAAATGAACATAATTCAACTGAAATTCTCCAAGAATTCAATTTCACTGTTCATATATCCAAAATAAAATTGAAAGCAGTAAATAGGAAGAGATACATAAAAGCCAATTTATTTGAGTATTAATCGATGTTGTCGAGATTTAATTGAAAAAGCAAACACTGTTATTTATTATTTCTCTCACCACATCCTTTAAAAAAGGTTTATACATTATACACCCAATTTCAGTAATAATAATAATTTATAATTGTAAGAATCCAAAAAGGATTATTATGTATTTTGTTTTGTTTTTCATTCGGCTTTTCATTAAAATACAAATTTTGTATTTGTATATTTGAAAAGTAACTAGTACCCGGGAATTACTTCAATGTAACATTGCAATCATTATTTAGAGTTCAATACAAGAGAAAGTTTTCGATTAGTTGAAAGTAAAATAAGAGTAAAATCAATTTAAAAGGGATTTATGTAAAATAATCTTTTTCAAAACGTTTTAAAATAATAAATACGCTAGAAAATTGATAATGAAAATACCGACACAGGTCAATGTCTAATTGATTGTTGTCTAGATTTCATTTAATATAAAAAGGTGTAAGCTGATTTGAAATTCATCTAGTTATTATTTATCCAAATGTTTCATGTGTTAGATACCACTTAATCAGATATCATAGATTGTCTGCTATGATATGTGGAGTGTTATTTGGAATATGAATTACAATTATTATCAATATTATTGGATTTAATATCAGAGAGAAATGATAGCCAATAATATGTGCATATTTGCAAATAAGACTTCATCTTGTGATTATATGATACGTGTCTAATATGAGGTGGAAAATAGTCTCTTGAGTCATATTATGATATGATATGCAATAAAATATGATTTGATTTGATTAGATTATAAATGAATTTCAATTAGATTACTTTCAATTGAATTGAGAATGAACTTAAACGAAAATGATATGATTAATTTTGTTATTTTAGGTTTCAATGGAATAAGTGATATCAAAGTTAAAGTCATAGATAGACATTTAAAAAATCACTGAAGATTATGAGACAAGAAATTGGCATATTTGCTCAAAGGAATTACTAAGATGAAAGAGATAAAATGCAAGGAGTGTCTTTGGCGAAGCAAGGTAAGCATTATTCTGGTATCCTTACCACTAGACAATATGGGAATATAAATATTTGAAAACTTTGTTTGTTGAGAATCATTAAGAAAAAATGCAGCCTCCAGATTTGCAACTTGATTGTCGGATCACTGCAACAACTCTTTCATATTAACCATCAATCCATTTTTGTTGGATATATTTTGACTTAATCAGTTCAATTCAAATAACCATCATTGAAATGCAAAAAAAATCTCACTAACTGAAATTCAACTGAGCGAATCAAATAAAAATTAAAAAAATTTGAATCAAACGCCAAGAAAAGAATTTTACGATGTCGTTAAATTAAATGAGGCGTAAATTGAATTCGTCTGTTTCTGGTAATACAGTTCTTTTTTTGTTTGTCTTTAAATTTTTTACTTGCTGCTACATTTTAACACTATTTAGCCTCATTCTTCATGTCATTTGTTTTTTACAACCTCGTTTGTATCCAAAAAAAAATCTAAATTAAAACAGAGATTTTATTTTTATTTTATAATTAATTAAATTGTTTATCAAAGATTTTATTGCTTTTTGTCTAGAATGAAGCTTATACACTTAAAAATAAAAGTTGAATTGAGAAACAGAAGCTAATGAAGTTGTTTTGAAATATTCAATCCAAAAATAGTTTCAAATTGCAATTTTAATATCAAAATTAATGAAATCAACTCATAACCGTTAAATGTCTTGTAATTTCATAATGAAATGCAAGGTCATCGTTCTTTAAGAAGATGTACAAATTAAAGGTCATACCGTATCCAATCAATTAGCACTCATGTATTAGATAATTTTATTTCTTCTCTAAAAATTTAATTTCTGTTATAAATAAATGATATGAGAGAAAAAAAACCAAATAAAAAAACAGTAAAAAACCACAATGCCTCATTAAAGTATTAGATGACAGTAAAAATGTGATTAAATTTTACATTTATACGTCAAGCAACTGGAACGAATTTTTGATGAGTGTGGCCTTGAGATAATTGTTAATTGGAGTTTCATTAAATTAACATTAAGCATCTATTTCATGAAATTTAGAATTTCAAAACGAATCTTTTTAATTACCAAAACATGTTTAATTAAGAATTGCACACACACAACATCAAACTCATCAACATTAAATCGCAGCAAATTCCCGTTAATTAAGGCATGTTTCTCGAAGATAGATTGCACATTATTTGCGTTGATTGCAATCATTTCATCATATTCCCATCTAAAATCCAATTTTAAAATTCTGGTCATCACTTGTTTTTATTATTGCAAGTGCATGTGAATTTATTATGCATTTATACGCACTTCGTGACAAGATAAGACTTTAATGAAGATAATTTAATCTTTATCAGTTCATATATGCATAGAAATGCATGTTGTCCTCATAAATTTAATTTTATTTTTTTCATCGTCGTCGTTCTCATCGTCATGATCATATCAGATCTGAGATTTAATGCCAATCTATTGATAAATTTTATGTGTTTATGTGTAAGGAGAACGTATAATTAAAAATTATATACGAGAATAATGAAATATAAAATCAAATGAACATGAATTTATTATAAATAAAATATTGTTGAACATAAATTTATATTTATATTATTGCCTCGTGCGTCTATATGTATCGATAACCTGTTTCATATGCCTGCTTTAGTTGAAATGGAAATATTAAATAAAGTAATAAAAAAAAGATTCATTTTGTATGCAAGTAAAGTGCATTAAATGTAAATGTAGTTAAAATGTAATAAAAGTGTACTCACTACTACTAGATTTTCGCTGCTGGGTGCTAATCTACATAAAAACAACTTCATTAGAGCGAGAGGGGCTTTTATGATGCTGCTGCATTGTATTTGTTGATGAAATGTACGTTTAAAGACAAAAGTGTTTTAAGTAGACAGGAAATTTAGTCATTTAATTTTAATGAATTTTTTGTAGATTATCTTAGAAAATAACTTTGATATTTATTTAAATTGGTCTCCAGTTATATTGCCATGGGTTATTAAATTTTAAATTGGCAATCTTGAATGATTTTATTAAGTTAGTTGAGAAATTTCATTGATTTGATTTCTATTTTTAGCGCTGCTTGGTCTTTGATAGGAAAATTCATGCCAATTGCTCTTCTATAAAGCAAGATGGACTCTACTGACTACGAACTGTTTTTGTTTTCTCGAGTCTCATCGGTTACTTTTTAACTCACAAGAGCTCGAATATCATCGAACAGCCTTTAATTCATTTCATTGACTCTCATTAATTTTAAAATTTCTTCTACTTACTTTTTCTTCTTTAGCTCTTAATAACAGTCTTCCAATAAAAAAATCTTCTGCACTGCAATTTCATGCACGCAACTCATATTCGATTCATAAACACTTCAATAATTACTGTAATTGTAATCAATATAATTGTTTGTAAGCTTTTGATAAATTAATTATAACTATTGAATGACATGATTTTGCTCAAAATTAACAGGTATATCATTAAAAGTATGAGAATCAGTGTGTTCCGTATTTATTATTATTTTTTGATTAATATATAAAAGTAACGGAAATTATCTTACTAGGTTTAGTCGCGATTTTGTAGTAGAATGTATTTTGTCTCAGAATTTAAACAATGAGACAATATGTTCTCTTTTTTTCATAATGGGTGTCAAGTGTTGGTCTGCAATTTAATTATAATATTTTTGGGACTGGTGATTCATTTCAATGAAGCTGCTGTAAGTATTCAAAGAAACAAAAATCAATGTAATCATTTTCAAATCAAATCAATTTCAGATGACAATGAAACAACTGGAGAAGACAATGGAGACACTACGAAATACATGCACTCCTCAATTTCCGAGCTTAAGTCAAGGTAAATACAAACACTTACATTCACGGGAAATTTTTTTAATATTAATTTCAATATTTCAGATATGTTAAATGGAATCAAAACCGGTGGATTCCTGGAAGACAACAAGGACCTCAAATGTTACATTAAATGCATTGCTGATATGGCAGGAACAACAACAAAAAAAGGAGATATTGATATGAAAAAATCTAATAATCAAATTGAATCACTGATTCCACTTGAAATGAAAGATCATGCAAAAGCTGCGTTAAATGCATGTAAAGAAGTTTCAAAGAACTACAAAGACCCTTGTGAAAAAGTGTTCTACACCGCAAAGTGTTCATATGAGTTTGGACCTGATAAGTTTATGTTTCCATAGAATAGGAGTTAAAATTAGTATTATTATTATCCTTATATTTGTAAGTCAATTTGGCGTTCGTTTAATATATATACACTGAACAAAAAGACAGATGTAAGTTGCAGTATTTTACTTCCTTTTACCATACCTTCGAGTCGTTAAGAGTGACGAAACATTCCTTGTATATTTTGTCTGAGTTCATTTTTTAAATTTTTAATATCATAAAGTAATATTTCCCATATTGTCTAGTGGTAAGGATACCAACTAAATACTTACCCTCCTACTCCTCACACCTCTAATGTCTATGATTGCAGCTTTGGATTGTCCTCAAATCGATAGACATCTTCCTCGAATTCCACTTAACGGTGTAGGATATGATAATTTTCCATTTCATCGTGAGAATTGAAATTTAACGACATTAATCCCCTTACCTAAAATTAAAATTAAAATCAATTAGATAATCTAAACTTAATGCAATGTAATAATTAAAATTTATCATTAAATAACCATATCTAAATACATCTTAAAACTAAATTTTAATCCATTCATAATTATAATTGTGTTGCCTCGTAATAATAATAATAATTTGAAAGCCACTCATTCCTAATTGATGTTGACAACTAAAATGATGATAATTTTATTTTTATTATTTTCTTTATATTTTATTATGTTTTTTTTTGTTTCTATTCATAAATACTGCCAACTGCCATACATTAGTTTGTTGTATGATGTGTTTACTTTTAAAAAATATATAAAAAAAAATTAAATGTATGAAATGAAATAAAATGAAGAAAACAATAAAATAAATTTGTTGCGAGAAACGTAATGTGTGTGTGCTTCATGTTTATTTATTTAGGCAATTCAAAAAGATAAATGGATGTTTGAAATAAAAAGTGTTTCATTTATTGTACATTATTTTTACTGTTTTTTGGTTTTCCTCCGAATAATAATGATGTCTGAGTTCAGAAAAGCAGGAATTTCACTTAAAAAAGTTAGATTTCCCACTTTAAATGAAATGCATTTTCGTAAAAATACAATAATTTTACATTAAAAGACAATAAAAATAAATTACAAATCATTCAAGCATGTTAAAAAATTTCCCATTTTGTTAAATTAAATGTAAATTTTGCTAATTTATACCCAGTAAATTAAGAACATAGAGAATGATTTGTCTTGGAAAATGTCTTCCGATGCACCATTTCAATTGGGAGAGGAAACATGAAACGTTTTGATTTGAATGGTGCTCTATTTTACTTCATGAGCCATCCTCTGGATACTTTCTGATGATTTAAATGATCTAAAAAGAGCATTTTTTTTCCTGAGGACTTAATTGAAATGTAATCTTCAAAATTAATTTTAGTAAAATTGCGTTCTATGTGTATGTTTTTTAAATAAAATTTCTCTCTTTCCATCACCATACGATGTCAGTCTACATATCAAGAAGATTTTTTAATATACATTTTTTTCATGTAAATATATTTTTTTTAATACAAATTTTCCACGTGTAGAAATGCAATTTAAATTTAACTTATCTTCTGATATAACGACGATCCAGACTCAAATAAAATCGGACGATGCATTTAAAATGATATTTTTACATAATAATCTCAATGAGAACAATTTCTAAGTACATTTTCCATTCCCACTGTTAAATATTTGCGGGGAAAAACCCCTTTAGATTACTTTATTCACTAACTTTTTTTTATGAAAAAAGCACGTTGCATAAAAAATTTTAATATCAGTTCATGACTGCATATGAGAAAAGTATTAATAATAATGCTTGAACTACATTCGAAAGTATAAAAAAAAACTTAGTTATGAAGTAAAAGCATTTTCATTTAGATGGCGTATAAGATTTTATTAAAATGAAAAAAAGAGAGTGGAAAATAACAGTAAAAACTATTTTAATTTGAAAAAAAATTCGCTCACTTTCATAGTTTTTATATCATATTTAGAATGTTATTAGTATTGCATTCTTTAGTTTCTTAAAAGGAACTTATGAAGATTAGAGGTAATGTTCATGTAATTTAAGCATAAATGTAAAGAGAGTTCTATTTAATAATATGGTGGAAAATTGGATATTGATTCCACCAAAACTGGAAGAAACGTGGAATTGAAAGTTGTAGAGAATATTTCAAGCTGCGACTTTGCTGAACGGACCAAGACGATATTTGATATATTTAGAGGCTTAATAAGAAAAGAGGCCATCATGAATCTAAGCGAGGTTTATAGAATGGAAAACTCAGACTTAATGAACACGACGTATGTCTTTTCACGCAATTTTGATGTTATATTTCCTTCTGAGGAAGATTGAAAAGGAGCAAATATTATTCAAAATGATAGAAAGGAAGTATGGTTCACTGATAGATCTAAAACTGAAGGGGAACTGGTTTTGGTATTTACGGAAGAGATACAAATTAGTCAATTTACGATAGCGTTGAACACTCCACAACTGTTTTTTAAACTGAAAGGCTTTACAGTATGCCATGAAAATATGCTTTCTGAAGATAACAAAAAACAAAAACATTGTAAACATTGCAACAGATAGCAAGTCTTCTCTTATAGCCTTATCCCAATCAAACATAGAGATGTCTGAAAGCACTTAATCATCTAGGTGTACAAAACAATTTAAGACTCATTTGTGTACCAGGTCACTGTGGGATAGTAGGAAATGAAAGAGCAGATGATTGATTTAGAAAAGGATCTTCTAAAGTTCATGGAACAGGAAATATTAAATGTGTTATCTCCATAGGTGCTGTCAGGTCAAGAAATATACACGAACCACCCCAACTAGGACAATCAAAACGCTTCTTTCATGGTCTATGTTCAAAAAGATCGGAGGAATTATTGAACTTAGGTTAGGTTTTACAAGGGCACCATTGTGGTCTCAGAGAGTTCTAATGTAGTTGAACTTTTCAAAAATTCAACTTACATGGTCAATTGCAATATTTACAGGTCACGCGAAGCTGAGATACCATCTAAAAAATATGTGACTATAAAAAATTTGAACGATTGAGAAATTACATCTTCGGAAACGGTCACCAAGATCCTGGTGATTTTCGAGGATACGAGCTAGGACTATTGCTGAAATATTTAACAACGATTGGACTGCTTGTAGAATTGACACTCGCGAACAAGAGGTCGTTGAAATAAGCACATCTATGTGTTTAAATTAGGAAAATGTCAAAAGAGACTTCGGTCCGAGGTGGGCGCCTTTTCATCAAAATCATATTTTGGTAAGCCTTAGGTAAAAATGACCTGAAGCAAAAGTGTAGAGAATATTTTAAGCTAAAATAAAACTTAATTCACCCCTTATTTCACCCATTCATTCAAGAAGTCGAACTTCTTCACGAGCCCATTATGATACGTTAACTGTCATAATGCTTTAAAGTCAGCAATGCAACTTAGCTTTCCTTTCTCATCATTTTCACGTAAAATCTCATTTCCATTTTTTTTTGTAATCATGAAAAACGAAACACTGCACATACCATTACCTTCTAATATTATTATAATAATATTCAGTTGACTCGTATCCTCTACCGTTACATTTTGCACTTTTAAGTATCCTTTTGCACACAAAAAAAGAGCACAAAATGAAAACTTTATAAAATTGAATGAAATTGTTTTACTCTGGTCATGATGATTTTTGTTACACTTTTCAAACTATTTTATCTGTGTGTGAATCATGTGAAAAGTGAGTTATAAAACGTTTTCATTTTATATCCTTTATAAAAACATAACATTTTATACAATTTTTTTCACTCAAATACAAACATTTTGATATTATGCAGGAAATTTTGTAATGCAGATTTTTGATGATAATCGTGGTGCAAAAAAAATGTTTTAATCTACTTAATTTAATTTACTTTTTTACATTCTTTCATCATTTTTCCTCATCCATTTCATTTCATCGCACATTATTCAAATAAACCTTTGTGAAATGTGAGTAAAGGAAAATTATAATAAAATCTGATCCTATTTATATTTAACTAATTATTTTTAAAAGCGCTTAAAGTGAGCTTGGTGTGTATTTTAAATATTTGTAATAGATATTTGTAAATAATGGTGTTTGTTACTCATATGAAAATATGCGTGTTCGTGTCATGTTGTATTTTATTTATTTAAGTATTGAGAATAAATATGGTTAAATTCATAGAAAAGATCAAAGAAAATTCATTAACAGAACAGAGTTACAAGGTTTCTCCCCTTTATTTGTTTATTAGATGTTCAATTTCATCGTGTTTTAATTTTCCGTGTAAATTGATCTTTTTTGCTGCTCTGTAACTAATCAAGGAGAATTGAATTTCAACGTTTCCTTAAAATTTTTTGCAATTACAGATATTTTTTTACATTTCAAATAAAAATTTCACTTCAAAAACTTGTCGTACAACTTTGCAATTGGGTTTCCTTTGATAAGATTAAAATTTTTTTTCAAATTAAAACTAAAAGGAACAAAAAACACATTGTTACAAAAGTTAAAAGTTTTCAGCGAAAACACAAAAGTGTAATAAAGTATAAGTTGAGAAACGAATAATATTTTTCTTCCAAACAAGATGCAAAGAAAAGTTTTTCTTCTCATTTTTCTTTATACACATTTTATTGCATCACTAAAACTTGTGGAGGGAAAAAAACTTGTAAAAAGTATACAAAAAAAAAAAATTAAAATGAATTTACTACTTTATGATTACCATGGCAAATGCCACTTATTTAAAAGTATTCCCATGCAACACTGATGCAATGATTAAAACAAAAACAAAGGGAAATGAGAGAATAAAAACTTTGTGGTGTAAAACTTTTTTTTTTCTCTGCTTTTCCTTTATTTTTTTTTTTGCACTGTGTCATACGAAAATTTTTCATTTTTGCATGGAAATATTTTTCCTGTATCATCACACTCGCAGATTCTGTACAAAATTAGAATAAGGTGTTTTTTTTCATGTCATACTTTTTATTTTATTATTATCATCGTTCTCAGAAATTATCTTAGCGTGAGATGATGAAAGCGTGTTATAAGTTGTCCTTTGATGCAGTTTTATATGCATTTTATTTTAAAATAAAATAGAATAAAATTTTTTGAGTCACACACCTTGAATGTACAATGTACAGGTGCAGAGTTTTTTTAAATTTTATGTAATGTCTTTATTATTATTTTATTTTTTTTTTATGAAAGTGAAATAAAAAAACGTGTTAGCACTTAACTATGTAGGATAAAATACGTTCATTATGCTTTGTTCTTCTTCGTCGTGGTTAATTTTTTGTGGTGAAAAGTTTTTTTTTTAGTTGTGCTGAATTGTTTTATAGTTTGTCGCTTAATTTAAACATAATGATGAAAATACTGAGGAAATTAAAGTTTACCTGCATTCAAGGGGGTAAAGTTTGAAAAAAAGGAATGTCATGGTTACATTGAAAGTTTTATGATAAGAAATAATTTTCTGAGGTTTTTGGTGAAGAGGCCTTTCAAAAACTCAATTTAACCCTTGGTTTAGTGACGAGGTCTGGCCAGAATTTTTTGATTAATTATTAATTTTATGTTTGTTGCGCTTGCGATTTCAAATTCGGGGTAGCTTAATAAAATTTCATAAATTAACCTTTCAAAATAAACACTTGAAGCTAAAATACACACAAAAATTTCAGCCATAAGCTCTAGCCAGACTCCTAAGAATATTATTGAAAGAAATCATATTTTTATAAGCTTTAAGTAAAAGTGACCTTAAAAAAAGTTGTAGAGAATATCTCAAGCTTCAACTTTGCTGAACAGACCAAGTCGATGCTACATATATATAATTTATGTTATAAAGACCGAAAATGGTGCAAAATCCTGTTTTGTAGTAAAAAAGATCTTTTTTATATTTTTTTTCTTGCACTCTTTCTTTTCCGAGAATCGGTACCTTGACTTGTCTGCATTTTTTTCTATTCAATGTTTGATCGTTTAAAATATCTAATGGTAATGATACCTTAAAATCATTTTGGCTAAATTTCTAATAACTTTAAAAGAAAATGAATGGATTTCTCTCACTCATTTGAAAAGTCAAAAGGTTTGAATCGAGAATTTCTGAGTCAAATTTAGTTATAGTATGTAAGACGAAGAATGACCCTACATCCATCAAAAGTCTAAAATTAATACGGCAGAAAAACAAGTGAAACTTCAGCATTTAAAATGTGCAATTTTTGAACCATCTAAAACAGTCATTATTCGACACAATACTGGAAATATTGTTTATCATTCAAAAATTAATAATTTTAGCGACGCCATCGGTAAAATTTAGGAAAAATGATGAAGTTGAAACATTTTTTATGGACAAAAACAACAACAACCAAGAAGAACCACTAACCTTTAAGCAAAAAATTTCCCATGTTGCGGGGTTTATTGTGGCAAAAGCAGTAAAACGAAGCGTAGAGAATGGTATTTCTTTTCAAGCTCTTAGTTTTGTTGTGATGCTCATTTTGGGAGATGTTTTAAGTCCACAAAAAGAATACGGAATCTCTCTGGAGGATTTCATATAGACGATTTAATTAAGAACTTTCCTAGTTCTGATAGAAACATTAGTAAAAAAAAGTAAAGCATTGAGGAAGATGTCTTTTTACAAATTCAAGCCACACCTGCTGCGTTTTCCCTTCAGTTAGATGAGTCAACGGTCTGCTCGAATATTGCTCAGTTAATAGCTTTCGTTTGGTAATTTGTAATTTTATCTGAGAAATCGTTATTCGGTTAGGACAAGTCATCAGCGGTAATGAATGCGACAGGCAATAAATTGATAGGGAAAATGAGTAACGGAAGTGAAAATGGTACGTATGGTAGATTTGTATCAAATGGTAAAAAATGGTATTTCAAATCAAATAGTGACCAATTATAAAATTAACAAAATAAAATTTATTTCAATTATTTTCTATTTTCCATTCAAATGTACACTAACATACATACACACACACAGACACACATGCTATATTTAAATAACATATTAATCAAAATGAAATATTTTTGCATAATTTATTCTCATTTACATACAAATTTTGTGTCTATTAAATTGGCAAGGCTTTGCATCGAGATATATCATCATAAAATTGAGGGTATTTATAAATAATTTATAACATACACAATTTTTTTAATATGATACATTTTACTGAACATGAAACGTAAACGTAATTTGAGAGTCAAAGGGTTAATTTTACTCATTCAAAAACGGGAATATCGATGTATATTTTTAACTATTCATATCAATTTTTCATTAAAAATTACATCGTTTGATATGAAATATTAATAAATAAATGTATAATTCATGTTGTTATTTGTGGTGTCTCGCTCTATCTCGATCCCTATAATTTATTTTGATACATTTATAAATATTTTATCTTCACACTCGGCACGCATGCACGGTCTTTCATAGTAAATTTGGCATTGCATTGCACTGATAGTTAAATTATAATTGATAGATTAATCTTTGATTCATATCCTGTAACATGACATGACTATGATTTGATGTATCTTTTGGATGAAATTAATATAAAAGAGCATTTAGAACATTAAAGTAATTCGTTCTATTATATGACGATATGTAACACGTTATTGAATGGAAATCTTAATCAAATCATTAATATCAATTAGGAAACGGATTCACGGAAATTAATTTCATCAAAGGGTGACGAGACTTCGACTTTTTTACATGAGACAGGTATGAATTGCGTTTCACGAAGGTAATCAGTCATAAAAACTTTAATCATCTTAAACATTTTGTCACCTGCTGACGCTGAAATATAATTTTATTGCTTGAGAAACATAAAAAAAGATGCAATGACTTACAAATTTCAATGAAATGTAATAAAAAAGGAGGAATAGAAGTGCGTACACACTAAAAATTTAATGAAACGTCAACACAATTCTTTCATTATCGTGTTATGTCAAGGAAAATAAGGAAACAGTTTCATATTAACGATACAATATTTGAATAAATCAAGGAAACAAAAGGAAATACATTAATACTTTTTTCCTTCTTTTATTACTGTGAGGAGAGGACAAAAATCTTTTCATTCCTCCCAAGGGTGTCGTTAGTAATAATAATGAATTTTATTTTTTCTTTTTACATTTTTTTTTTTCAATGTGAACGACATTTTCAAAAGTAATCAAGAAATGTAACGCATTAATTTTTTTACAATATTTGCCTTGTTTCCATTAAAAACTTCTCAAACTCAATCAATCTTATTCGGGCACGTGTTTTATTTTTGAAGAATTTGTTTTGTTTTGTTTCATGATTTTTTGTTAATTGTAAAGTTCATTTCAAGAATAATATCAAGTGATTGTAGATTTCCGGTCAAGTCTTCTTTAGAAATGACCATCCTTTGATTAAATTACGACAAAAAATCTTCTTTTATCAAATAAGAGCAATTTTAAATTTTCAAGTATGCTTAAAATTCAAAATAAATTGCATTTGAATGCATTGAATTTTATTTTGAAATGTAAAAATAAAATTTAGCTTGAATATTTTTGAGTGAATTTAAGTGAATATGCGCAATAGGGAGCACTTTGTCTGTTCGTTTTACATTTCAAAAATCTAAATACACCAAAATATGGCGCAGAGAGCTCTCATTGATGACACCTGGAGGATATTACGAAGGGTCGAAAGAGCCTAAATTGTGACCTTGTATTCCAAAATGCACTTTCTCACTGAAATCAATGATAACGTCTTTCTTTTTATTTCTGTTATTCCTCCCTTTATATTGAATCTAAAAGAATTCAAATCCAAATAAAAATTTTCATGAAAACAATTTTTTTTTTATATCAATTTAACTTACCTGCTTCAAATACGAGAGCATTGAATAAAATCATACTAATTTATTTGTTGAAGTACCTCGTTGAGTTGCAAAATGAGATGAAAAGAAGCACTTTTATCGTTTCATTCATACTGAAAAAAAAATAATGAAATAGTAAAATCACGTTACTTGGTGAATTGCATCGTATTTACATAAGTTGTTTTTAAACGTCAAACGAAAATCTCATTATAAAATTAAAGTCTTTACACGTGAAGTCATTAATTGCAACTGAACAAAAAAATTCCGTCCATCATTCTTCGTTCGTTGTCTTCATCGCATCGTCTGTGACCTGTCAAAGGATTTAGTCTAATGCAATCACATGCATAATTGAATCGTATTAGGTTACATAATAACAATAACATTTCTTCCTTTTGCCCTCACCTTTTGCTACTGTGTTTACGTCTATCGTAATTTAATATACACATACACTGTATCTGTGTATAAAATATAAGCTAAATAGCAATCAAGTCAAAGTGCAGGTAATTGCCTGTCTTTTATGCTACTTCAGTAAATGAATGTCCATATTTTTTTTTATTTTCTGTATTCCTTTAACGTCGTTAGTATGCAAATAACTCGTCTTTCTACATTTAAACTCATGAATAAAAAATGTACATGGAACAAAATTGAAGCAGTCAGACGATGTAAAATATTTAATAATAATAAAATGTAAATAGTCTAATCATATTAATTTTCAAAATATATGTAATGTTTCAGTTGATGAAGCGATATAAGTACGAGCACGCAATTACAGGTAAATATGTTTTTTAAGGGTTCTGGTGATCATGTGAAGACTAGCGGTTGCATATAAGAAAATTTGAACCCTACATTTTCAGGGTTGTCTTAGTTCAGCAGTTAAGGCATTCGACGGTAGATTGAAAGGAGCATTTGACCAATTGAGACCTATTTTGCGCTTAAACTAATTCGGTCTTAAAACTAAGCTTCTCATCTTAACTCGAACGTTGAATCAGTTCTGAATTAGGGTTGTAAGTCAAGACGCGACAAGTAACTTTAGATATTGGCCTACAGGTGCCTCAGAAAATTGAAGACAAACGCTAAAAATAGAATTAAGTTTGTCAAAGGTTCGTCATTTCACCTCTATTTTAGAATCTACAGGACTCAAGGCATCCTGACCGGTTAAGGTGCGACTCTTTTGAATGCCAATATCAAAATTAAAGCGTTTCTTTAAAGTTCGACGTTTGTCCTCAACTGAGCTTCACACATTTCCACCACCCATCACTATATCAAATGAAGTGGAAAAATTTTATGCATGTTCTTGATTGATTTAATATGTAAATTTTTCTTCAACCTGTGCTCTGTTGAACAAGTTTTGACTATCCATGTAACTTACTTATATGAAGACAAGTAAGCACTTTAACAAAAAATTAATGATAATTACAAAGCGGTCTATGCATATCGTCGTCAAAAGTAGCAAATAGGATTGATTTTGAATAGGATGACAATGACTTCAACCAAAATCCATGTAATTTCATAGTTACCATAAACAAATATTGCATCACCACAATCATAATTTTAAATTATACAAACTTAATTATGAAACTGAATTATTAAATAGTGTTGCATGTTTCATTACACTTAAAACAATTCAAATTTGCATGGTCATTGAACTCCTTCAACATACCAATTTTTTAGCCAATTTCAATGTAATCAATTACATTCTTTTTGTGTTTTTCTTCCTCTTATCAATCAAATGCATCTTATCCAGCATAAAACTTTGCTAACGAAATGCAAATAATGTTGTTCCAGATTTAACTTACATTTTATGTTCTTTTTTTTATGATTACACAACAATTGTATAACGATTATTATTTTTATTCCTTGTCGACAAATTCTGTTCAAATATGATAAAAAGTTGTAACGATAAGCACTTTTATTATAAAGTGTTCTAAATAAAATGGAAAATATGGAAGAAGAAGGAAAATGCACAAGGAAATTGTAATAATGTTATAAAGGAAGCCAATTTAATTTTTTATCCTATTCATCAGATAATAAAATTTAATAATGATTTTAATTCAAATATTTGTTCAATTCAACGCAAATTTAAGATTTATTTGCTTTTTTAACCCTTATATTTGATGTTAAAGGAAAGAAGAGATTTGAAGTGGAATGCAATTTAATTCAAAGAAAATCGTTAGTGGAAATATCATAGATTAACTTTTCTTAACCAAACTGAAAATAATAAGAAGCTGGATAGACTTAAAGAATCTTTTCAGGTTTTTAGTGGACAAGACAAGGCTTTACTATGGTCCTAGAAAGCTGATACTATTCCTACACCGTTTCTGTATTCAACGGTATAATCTTTAGACGTTGAGGTGAACCCTAGCCTATGAATCGTATTCTAATCAGATCACAATTAATATTTAGTCTGAAAAGGTTCAATTGAGTTAAAATATTTTCTACAGCTTATCGGACTCTGTCCACTCCAATGGCATGTAGGACGAATGGCTCAATTACTGGGCTATGATAACTCCTTCAAATAGGTTATTACTCTTTGTAAATCTTTCTTCTTGTTTTGAAGCCTACTGTTTCCAAAGCCATCTGGTGTATAAAAATCACGAATCGCAACTATACTCCCTAAATCGTTGTAAGAAAAGTCCAAAAGGCCAAAAAAATCAGGTTTGAGCCGTTCAAAAGTTCTCGAGTGAAATTGCTGACAGTACTGATTAAATTGGTCTTAAGTACTAAACGTTTATTATCTGGGCTTAATATTCCTGTAGAAATTCAATTTGCTTACTTACCAATTTTAATTTTCTGGCTCTGGGAATTAATGAAACCTTCACTGTCGAAAATTTAACATACTTACCTTTCAAAGTATTCGCAGCTAATGCTTTTCCTCACCTGGAAGTTGAAGGCACTATCTAAAAGGAGGCCTACACTGAGAATGAAACTCGATTATTATTATTAAAAAGAGAAAAAGTTATTCATAAAAATTCTGTATACTTACCTACAGTATTCATGATGTGCTGCTCTTCAATAACAACGCAAAAATCCATTTCCTTCAAATTTTTTTTTTATTCCAAACTGATTTAGCTAAAAATAAAAATAAAACCAATTCATTCACTTTATTACTTGAATAATTTGAATAAAAATATGTCTATTTTTCTATTTGAATGAAAAATAAAGGCGTCTCTTTTATGCTCACATGTGCACTGTTATGAGTATAAGATAAAATGGTAGGATAAAGTAAATTGTATGGACAACAAAAATTCATGTAACAACAAATCATTTTCAATGTGCTCTTATAGAACATAAATAAATTGAAATTGGAATACATCGTAAATTTACATCACTTTTAACTCGAGTAAAAATCAGTAGTGAGGACCGTTTTTGCATCCATGAAAATGTGTCATGTATGAAAATTCCATATCAACATGTTTCTCGTCAAAATTCAAATTTCATTTAATTGGAATTGACACCAATTTTCATAGGTGTTGGTAATCCTCTCTAATTTGGCTCTTTGAAATATTGAAAAAATTTCATTTCAAGTATATTGCAAATATAACAAAATGTAGGTCTTTTAAACAATTTTTTATATATTTATTTCACATTACACACATACACAACAACAAAAAATTGTTAAACAGCAACAGAGAAGCATTACATTACATTTATTTTGCATTTTACAAAGTGTTTGCAATGCCCTCGTACTATGAAAAATATATTTATATAAAAGCACGTTTTTATGTGTCTATCTGTGATATATCACAGTTTTGCTCTATTCACATACACACACACACACACACACCATACATGATATATTTTTCAACATTAAATTTATGTATATTGAAAAATAGAAAAAAGAATGTTTTTAATTTATTACCCAAACACTGGACGGTTCATTCACAGAAAATATTTTTGCTTGTTGGATACCATCGATGCAGCTGCAGTCATGCTGGTTATTTTTTTGCCTGTTGTGTCCTCGATTGTGAAGCTACAAAATACAATACAGGAAAGATTGGAAAAATTAAAAATCCACACGTCATTTCCACAAAATGAGTTAAAAAAAGGAAACAGCCATTTCAATTTCCAAAAAAGGAAAATAAATTTAAATATTTAAATTTTATTTTCCGATTCTGGGACGATCAATCGGATTGAGGATACCATGAAAATGCAGTTGACTTATAATGTTTTTTTTTATAGAAACGAAAAAACTTTTCACAATTGTGGTAATTTAAAATAAAAATAAAGGTCAAACCTACGTGATTTTTATTATTAAAAATAGCCCAAGGCAAAATTCTGCAGATGAAAAATTTAAGTAATTACTCATAAACGTGCTCTTTTATGACTTTTAATTTTAACTATCAAAATCAAATGTTAAATTACCGTTATTTTCATGTTCAGGATTTCATTTGAGAAAAAAATAAAAAAATTAAATCAAGTCCTTATGAATAACAAGAACACGTGACCATCTTGATTCCCAAACCCCCATAAAACGATTTGCTTCTGACTCTGGATTTAGTCTGAATTTCATTTCATCGTAATGATAAAAAAAATACAGATAATGAAATATTTTTGCCTGTCAAATGTATAAAAATGTAATGAAATGGGAGGACTGAGATGGAAAACGTGTTCAATTTTATTTTTTCTCATTTAATGTTACTTTCGTTTAAATTTAATATTATAATAAAAAAATGGGTGCGAAACGACTTTAAAATTGACCATTTTTTATTAAATTTTATGTCTTTTGTCTCAGAACAGCTCGGTTTTCGTATATTAAAGTCATGAAAAATTTTGCTATCGTCTAGAAATTTGTTCATAAATTTTATGGCGTACCAGACTCGTTTAAAGGTTATTCATCATATTCCTGTATATAAATTTCCTTTTGACAAGGTGTACAGTGAGGATGCAATAAATAAATGAAGAAAAAATTATGACTATAAAAGGTAAAGCTAGAAGAGCGTTAAGAAAAAAAAAATTTAATGAAAATAAATGTCTTCATTATTGTCTGGAAAGTGTCTTACCGAATGATGATGAATGTGCTTTTGAAATTTCTCTCTTCACTGATTTCTTTTCTAAAATAAAAATAAAAAAAAATTATCATATAAATTAATTAAAATTGAAAAAACACCGCAAAATCCATATTCTAATCCATTTTTCACTCTAATTACCATATCTAAGCACTTATCTAAATGGCATGCAATCAAACACACCTCTAACACAGTAAAGATCTAATCAAAATCATTATAGGAATAAATAATGTCATTCAACGTTCTTTGAGCTTCATTTCATATGAAATTAACGTGCAAAATATTACTCACACAAAACAAACATAGTAACGTAAAATAGAGACACAGATTGGATTAACATGAAATTATAGAGATAATTTTATAGAAGAACATTAATTCGAAAGATATGCGACGATACAACCATCAATGTGACACCTTTCTATCATTTCAATATCGTGTTGTGAGATATAAATACTTATTTATTAATAAGGTAAAATAAAATAAAATCAAACAAAAGCATATTTTGCTTTCAATTCAGACGAAACAAAAAGCCAAAAATGCGATGTAAATAATACGTAGAGGAGGTAATTTATGCGTTTTGATTGAGATAACAATGTGATCACGGTATTTTACGTATATTTTTGATTATTAGTCAAGTTCAAGAACATTCAACCGTATTTGAATGTATGAATGTATCGCGTTTTGTTTGATTTTGAATTAAAGAGAGAGACGGAGTTCAATAATCCGTTCAATAAATAGTTTAAATAGAATTTATTTGAAAGATTAATATGAATTTTGATAGCTTTCTCGCGCTGTTTTGATATGTTAAAGTGTGTTTTGGGTAATGTGTCTATTGTTTTGTTATGAGAATCTAAAATAAGGGTTACCATTAAAATTTTATTGTTGAAATTGAAGAATTTATCTTTATCTTAGAATTTTGAATTTGAATCAAATCTTGGTAGGCTCAAATTGTGGTTAAAAGTTATCTCAACAATATCTTAAAAAAAAAGTCTTCTTGAATCCAGTCTTGAAAATCGGAGTCAGTTTACAGTCATATTGACTTTTAATCGACTTCAGGGTACTCTGATCCATAAGTTGATATCTACTGCTACAATTTGACGGCAGAAATAAAACGTGTACGTTGTCTTGATTTATAAATCATCATAGAGATAGTGTGACATTAGCAAGTATCAATACTCCTTCTTTGACTAAACCATTTTCTCGTTGAATCTATGGATACAAGGTATAATTAAGGTAAAATCTTCTAATGAAAGTGTCTCTTGTTTGCCATGCTTTTGAATTCACCTCATAAAACATTAAAAAAAACCAAAAAGTTAATATTAAAAAAAACTTACACCAACTATTCTCTCCACCTCCAAAGCTATTCCATGATTAAAGGTATGCAGACTGAACAGACCTGGTTTTAATAATCTTTAATTTACGAGACTGTGAACAAATTTTTTTCTTACCTTTCCTTGAAAGCACCGTGGATTTAATGATTTCCCTATAATTTGTAGTTTTGGTCGACATGTTTCTGTAACTTACTTACTTATTGTGATAGTCGATCCTTTGGTAGATATGACGTAACTGCATGTTGTTATTGTTATCCTTTCTTTGTTTTATTTCTTTCCTGGAGCACTTTTCCTTCGCTCAAAACCATAAATCTCAATGAAATTTCCTTCAGCAAAAGACCTGATTCATCTGCGTTATACAAATGTTGCAAACTAATGTTTTTATTCTCGTAAATTTTCGTAAGGGTTCCCAAAAAAACTTCAATATCTGTAGAATTTGTTGAAAGACACTCATCAGACACAACTTAAACTCGTATATTGTGAAATATTTTGAATCTCTGGCTCGATTTTAATGAACGGAGATCAATTTGGCAAATTTGTCTATGAAATATCTCAGCTTTGAAAGATTCTAAAATCTAACGGGAAATACATTTACAGTTTGAGTTTCGTAATTTGGAAAGCTTCTCAAAATCACTTCTTGTCCATGCTCTAAAATTTTCTATTGAATGTAATACTTACGTATCAAAAAAGTCATCTGTTCACCTTATTCAAATCAATACTTTCATATAAATGTCTCCCATGATCATATCACCAGTTTAATCCATAAAATTATTGATATAAAGCTATTTTTTATGCTGATTAGAATTTATATCTCATTAATAAAAATGTAATGAAATGTATAAAAATGTCAAATATGTGTCGCTAATTTTCTCTCAAAATCTTCTTTCATTCCAATCAATATTAACCAACCAAAAAAGTATCGATTCTAAAATTGACATTAATTTTAAAAAATATCTTCAAATAATAATAAAATAAAAAAACGACAAGAAAACAAGATTATTTTTATATGAATTTTTTTATAACTTCATTATAAAACCTTTAAAAGACAAACATTATTATTAATAAATTGTAATTTAATATTTTTTATATTGGTTTTTTCTTTACTCTTTTTCTTTTTTCTTGCTCAATATAAAAATTTTTGTTACAGAATTTGAACAAGGGCCAATGCATCATCTTCGATAAAAATTCGATAAAAAAATATAACAAATGAAGCGCCAACATGCATGTTTTGTGTAACAGCATGACATGATTTTACTTTAAAAAGTAATTTATTGTGTTAAATTTTGTTTTTTTGTCTCTCTTCGTCTTGCAGTTCAAGATAAAATGACAAAGTCTGGTTAAATAAATGAAGTTGTAATCAGTGACAAAAATACACCCAAACATTCATTGTTAAAAGTGATGTCATTAATTACCTTTACATGATTTTTTGTGGTTTTAACACGAAATTGTATCTAAAATCGAAGTAACATGAACTTTTACAAGTCAGATGCGGGTAATAATGACCTTTTTTGTATGATAATTTATCATTTTTTATTTTTTTTGTTTGGAATTCTAGAAAAATTCGTGTGTTAAAATCAAAAAAAATATAACAACTAATAATTTATTTCTATTAATTTTTTTTTATTTAATACACAATACGAGAGGGTTTTATCACCTTAATTATGAAATCTTTTTCAAATTTTTATTATTTTATGATAGCTTACTATAAAATTATTATTATTCACATTCACATATTAAGCTGTATCATAAAACTATGAAAAAAATGGTAATAAAATATCTAGCTATTTTATATTTGATTGAAGCGATTTATCTCTCCGATATGGACAAAAAAAAAATGGTTTAATAAAAAAATTTTATACAATAAAGTTATTCTAGTAGAATTTATGGGTTTGAGTTAAGAAATTATTGTACTATTAAAATTAGAATGACCGTAACAAATATGTGTTTGAACAGATTAAATGAAAATTTTAAGGTTTTTACAAAAGATGATCATAAAACTATTTTATTTTTATTATTGATGGTAAGTTAAAAAATTGGAGAAACAATGGTATGAGTAATTCAGTTACTTTTGTTTGAATTTTTACTAATTCAATGCATTTTTCTTTGTTTACAGGAGACTTGATGAGACTTCATCTTAGTTCTACACGATCATTGAGGGCGAAGAATAGAAGATTAAGTTTACAAACGGATATGAACGCGGACAAAAATGCTGAGATAATAAAAGAAGTCACCATAGAGCTTGGTATAGATAAGTGGTTTGCCATAATAACCATCAATGCTCCGGTATTACAAGCAGCCTGGGATATTATGAAAGCCAAATATCTTCGTGTCTTTGCAAATGAGTGCATTGCGCATGGTTTAAACTCATTTATGCAAAATATTTTCAAACATTCCCGGCCCTACAAGATTGCATTAAACTAGCAACATTTTGATTAAGCAAATCCACTACCACACACGAGTAAATGAGCAATTCGAAAATATAAGAAAGCAATATTCCATTGGTGTGCGCCTTCAAAATTCAGTGCCTACAAGATTCGCATCGGAATACATTTCAGTAGATAGTGTAGTAAAAAATAAATCAACGTTTTATTATTTGTTGACCGATAAGGAAGAACTTCTTAAAGAAGTATTAAAACCCGAGAAATTTTCAAAATTCAAAGAGATCATTGAAAATACTCAATTTTGGGCTGATCTGCGCTTCATTGTGAATCATTTGTTTTTGAAACCTGCAGAAGCAATCAAAGTAGTACAGGGAGATATTGTTAACATTGGTATTTTTTAAGATATTTTTTCGAGTTAAAACAAGAAACTTTGAAAGTACCCGAAAACAATTTGAACAAGAACTTTTTTGAAAATTATTTAAGAATGTTGAACTAAATTGGACTTTGATGGAAAAGCTAGCTCTTGTCTACATGAGTGCTTCTTTGCTCGATGAAGTTGATACTAAAAGATTACCACATTGATGACTCTGACACTAAAGAGGACACTTAAGTTTCAAAAACTATTTCATGTGATGAACGATTCCATCTCATTGGTTCTGAGCTCGATCCTGGTAACTCCAATAGATTTTCAACCCAAATGTTTCTCTTCAATTTAATCGATTTGATCCAACAACGTATCCATAAAAACCAATCATGAAAGAAGTCTGCAATAAACTTATTCCATGAACCAGATGTTACTTCAATTTACTTTTCATAATCACCACTTTTTCCCTTTATGACTTCTGGAAAACAACACACACATTTTTTCTTCTTTTAACAACAAACTTTTACTTCACCCAACCACAATTTATGACAATTTCATTCCTATCTGACATTATATTTTTGCGTCAAAACACTTATTAATCACATTTGTGTGACAATCTAAGACAGTTTTTTATTCCCGATGTTACACAGCCGTTATGTTGTCCAGGAAAGTTGAACGAACCAAAATAGATTTCATTTTATATTACATTAAACTTTTATCACAATTCACCATTCTTTCACACACTCTGTAATAACATTTCAGTATTCAGTGACAATGTTCAGAGCGTGAAAAGTAATAGAAAAGTAATATTTTGATGTCATAACAATGAGAGAGAGGATAAAATTTGCTTGAAAAGTATTTTATCATAATAAAACTGACTAAAAATTTCACTTCGTTCATTTTTTTCTTGTAGTGAGTGACAAATAAACTGTCTGGAGTTAAAAAAGTTGTGAAAAAATCCAGAAAATCTTTTGACAATCAAAATCAAAACAAATCTCACTAAACTTTTTCTGTTATTTTTTTTTGTTTGAATTTAAATCAAATAATGAAAAAAATTGAAGAATAGGGATAAGCTAAGACTGCAAAATAAAATGTCCAAAGTCTAATCCAATTTGTGTTTACATTTTGAACACATACATTAATTCACTTTTATTGTATATTTTTCACTACATGGACCATGTGTCTGTGTGGGATTGCAAAAGAAAAGTTATACAAACACACCAGACAGTAATCAAATAATGATTTACACAAAACATTCAAAGGCCACAAAATATGTTGAAACTTTATTTTCTGTTTTTTTTTCTACAAACACACACACACACAAACACACATGTACAGAAACTTGCATTAGAGAAGATGCAATTTGGTTTTTTTTGTAATGCATTGTGGAAAATAATAAGTTTACAGAGTGTGAAAATCATTTTTCATTTTAAAGCACACACACACACACACACATATGTACATACATTTCCATAGATACAGAGCGAAATTTCATATTATATTAAATAGGACATTGAAATAACTCAGGAGTAATAATAGTGCCAATGACATTACAAAATTTTCATCACAATAATAATTTATGTTTTCTATTTTATTATTTTCAAAAGATAATAAATGAATATTTTGTATATTGCACATGTGACTATGTATGTGTGTGTGTATACATGAAATTTATATGAGAAATGCACATATGTTGCCTTTATGTTTTGGTGTTTTTTTTTCTTTACTTTAATATTACTTGTAATGGTTTGTTAGTTCATTTTATTTGATGTTTTGTGTGTGTATGGAAAATAAAATTAGATTACGATGATTGTTTAAATAAATAAAGTGAATGAAAAAAAAAGACATAGAAACTTTATGGGAACTAATACAGAATTTTACCACCTATTGTGGTGTTTTTATGCAAATGATGAAATGTATTTTAATGCAGTGAGTGTTTGTGTATTAAAACCATGGGAAGTTAAGAAAATCAATATTTTTCTTGTGAATTGTGTTGAAATTTAATGGAATGATGTCATTTCAATGAAAACCAAGCAGCAAACAATCAATTATGGAAAGATTTTGTTTTTGTGGCGATGTTACTAGAAGTTTATTAACTTTATAAAAGTATATTACGATCGAAGTTTAACAGAGATATTGCAGGCAGGGAAAAAAATGTAGAATACGATTGGCCATTTTAGATCAGTCGACGATTTTGGGTAAGTTATTTTTATTTTGACGGACAGACAGTATTACTGAGGCAATACCCTCGTTATTTTCCACCTCGACAGAAATGCACTTAAAAAAACCGTTAACCCAGTTCACACAAATGTCCCCCTCATTTTTGGTCTGGAGTCGATTGAAAATTGGTAACGGCCCTGGCATTCTGTATGATTTTCTATAAAATTTACGCTAAACTTTACTTTTACAAGACGATCGACTGCAGCCTTTCTGGCATTTGCCAGATTGCTCGTATGGCCAATCCGGCACTGTTTTTGGTTATGAGTATGATGAAATTAAACCGAATTTTCTTACCTTTGGTTGCTTCCCATAAAATTTCAATAATTAATTTAGAATCACTTTCATTTTAATCTCATCACCAATAAATCCAATTAAAATCCGTGAAAACGGAAGCACAACAATTAATTCTTAATTTACAATAGGAAACTCACGACCTAAACTAACCTTTAAATTGATTCAAAATTAATTGTTCTTTGACTGTCACGTTTTGTTACAGTTTCTTTTCTTCTCTCAATCTAAAATGATCCTTACAAATTTCATCAAGATTTTTTTTTCATCAAGATTAATATAAGAAGACATTCCATTAGTCCATGAAAAATTGCCGTTTACTTGATGTGATAACAAAGCACCATTTTTTTTTATTCTCCTTACAAATAACTTAAAATCAATTTATATTTTACTTATAAAATCAAGCAGTCTATTCGTTTTTGACGTATTTCATTGTACATGTAGAACAATAATTGTAAAGTCAGTTACATTCGTAAAGTAAAAAAAAAATATCCTTCTCTTACTACATTAATAATAATGTGAAGCGTGTTACCATTTCTAGCATTTTTCAATATTTCATAGAGATTAAATGGCATTTTATTATAAAGTTTATAAAATTTTATGACAATCTCACGCAAACCAACGTGTAGACATTCATCATTCATTCATGCACTCATTCACAGAAGTATTGTATTGGTTTTATATTCCATTTTTTTCATCTTCAACAATTGCTTTTATGTTGCGAGGTAAAAAATATGGTTTAATTTTTAATGAATTGAAATATAAATTGATATGAGCTAGTTCTTTTTTTTCCATATATTCACTTATATTGATACTCGTACAATATGAAATCTAGTAATATGTCAGTACAGTAGTTGTTTGATTGGTAAAATGACTTGTATCGATCAAGTTATTATATGGGTTTTTTTGTTTCGGATCATTCAATGTTGTATATTTTTAAGTGAATTTTGACGAATTGAACATTTTAATGCACATGTCATGTATCATTCGTTTCATTAATTATATCTAGATCAGAAATCAATGAATGAGATTTAATCGGATATGGTAGCAACTTTATAGATGGATGGAATATGAATTTGAGATTTTATTTTAATGGTAGTGTGATTGAAAGTTGTTCAGGTAAACTTAGAGAATTTCATTGCTAACACGACGGACTTCAAGGGGTCCTAGGAACTGTTCAGGTAAGGTTTTTATCAATCTACGTTTAAATCGAACTTATTTCTTAACACAAACGATCGTGGGGTGAGACGATCAAAAGTGAGATGGATTGATGGTGTCGAAGCAGATCTCAGAGCTCTTCAGGTGAGAAACTGAACAGAAAAATGGCAGAATAGTCAATTCTGGAATTCATTTCTTGACCAGACCAACATTTGGTTGAAAGGGTGGTTAATTAATTTACACTCTCAACTGTAAATCAGTGGGAACTAAGTAGTACGATTTATTTATGTATCCATTGATCCTCTTACCTCATAGGGCCCTATTCAATTCATTTCATGTCCTGAAAGTTTCAAAAATTGGTCCTAAGAATAATTTTTTTGTAATTTTAATCATAAAACTCGTATTTCATTTTCAAGGGGAGATTCAAAAAAAACTGTCATTGTGATTCTTTTACAAACCAATCTCAATTCATACATTTATGTGAAATGTAATTTTCTTTTCCTCATCTCTACTATCATCGTGGATGCTCTACAACATTTATGCACATTGCATTTCAAAGTAAAAAAAAAGAAATGTTATTACAAGGAATTAGTGTTGTTATTATTATTTCCATGTTGTTTTGATATCAAACTCAAGTCTTAAACATAAAATTACAATAAACAAGGGAAACATGCTTATTTTTCTAATTTATTTTTACATACACAAAATATGTTGTAAAGTCACAAATGCGGGCACTTTCTATTCCTCTATTTACTAGTATTATTTTTATTTTAGTCATTATCATAACAATGATACACATAAGTTCAAAAGAGGATACATTCTTAATTATTTTTATGTTTTATGATGACATTCCACTAAGAGATTAATCGTTTGTCAAGAGAAGTTTCATTTCTTTAGTTGTGTGATAATAATCCTATTAATTTACTTTATCGAATTTATCAAAGTGTAAAAGTATCTATAATTGAGAAGCAGGAAATTTTATCGACACATTGAATGGAGAATCTGGTAAAAGGAAATGCAATCCCTAATTTTATTTCATTTTGACGTACATTTTTGTTGACAAATTTTGATTCGATTAAAACCATTATAATGTTACTCTTTTGTTGTCGTTAATGTTTTGTTGTAAATGATGTGACAAATTTTATCCCTTATCCTTTGTCCTTTTCGATTTAATTTAAAGACAATACTGACTTGATTATGAAATGAGAGACCGACACTTTAAAATTTTGTATTCCGAGAATTTATCTGATACATAAAATGACATTTAAAGGACACAAAATGTATTGAATTTAAAAGGAAAAAGTGCAGTAGCAGGCGTAAAAACTTGTTTTAATTTGTTACAGTCAAAAATTATATTGAATTATTATTTTACAATAACACAGCAAGAGAAGTATTTTATTAAACCAACTAAAATTTTTATGTGTATTGAATTATGATTGAATTGAGACTTGATCCCAAAAGAGAGATAAAAAGTTGTGATGATTTACCCCCAACCAAGTGTGAGACTGAATTCACTTCTATGCGTGATTGACCATTTGATCCAATTCTGGTTTATTTTTTAAAAGTATCCCTCCTTTAATACATAAAATAAAATGATGATAAAGTTATAAATTTTTGAATTATTTCCAAGTCATTAATTTATTAATAAATGAAAGATTTCGTATATTAAAAAAAAATTATTGTTAATTTCATTTTATTATTTGGTAATAATAATGATGATCGTATATAAATAAAAATAAAAATTAACAATGAGGTAACCCTTCTCCTCCTTTTCGATTATTTGGATGATTTAAATTCTGTGATAATGTAAAATAAGTGCGCTGTTTGATTCGATTTGATGTAAATCTGTTACATGGTTAGTATTTCAGAGTATTTCACTTTGAAATTTAAGGTAATGAGATGATAATTAAATCTTATGTAAACCTTCAAATTTAACTGACTTGAGATACCTTTCAGATTCCTTTCAACTATTGATATAGTGCTGATGATGCTGGTGCAAAGTCCATCTAAAGCCACATGCGAAGACTGATTATTTGTTTCCTTTTATAACAGGGTTTTTACAAAGTGTTTTCGTCTTGAAGTTCATTAAACAGAAAACCTTTGCAACATTTTCAGCAAGCTCATGAGCTACCATAGCCAAATGGCCATGACATTTGCCACTCACGTTGTTTTAAAATTAGCCCAACCTTCACAAAAATTGGTGGCTTTTGTAATCAAAAATAATTTAATTTTACTTTTCATATAAATAAAATTTAAAGCAACAACGGCCATTATGATCAGGTTTTTGAATAATTTAAAACGCTTTTACTTACCATTTCACTTAAAAATAAAGCCGAGAAAAATTCACGTCGCCGTGCCGTGAGTTTTTTTTTTGCTGATCTCTTTTTTTTGTTGTAGAGCATTACACACGGTTTCTTGTATCGAAAAATTATCTAGAAAAAAAACCTCTAGGCGTGAATTTTTGTTCATTGCATGAATCGTGATGACGAGAACTGGAATCAAGAGTTTGTTTGGCCGCTGTTGCCATTTCTTCAAATTTCAAAAATGAAGTGATCAATTTATCCATATATGAAATTTAGTTTGCTCATTATTTCTATATGAGAACGGTATTTGGTGGATTGGGCAATATTGTAAACACCATCATGCACATGCATCTGCATAAATTCTACCTATCAGAATTCTGAATCAATACAATCTAAATTTTCTGTTCTAAACCAAAATTACCAATGTCCTGATATTAAAAGGACTCCGCATTTCAGCATCAGATTATTTTGTTGTTGTTTGTTAAAACTCAGCTATTTTACTTAAATCAGCCTTCTACAAAAATCGTTTAACATTGAATGATCTTAATTATAAAAGATAAAAATGCACTTACACATTATTTGTTCCGGCGTACGTTTTCAATCCTCTTCATCTCTTTTTCTAAATAATTATTAGTTTATCTTTTTTTTATTACATGCCATATTCTATATTTTTATTTTTTTTAAATATATCTATCCTTTCTTTTGTTATCTGCATCCAAAAATATATCTTTTATGATTATACTAATTCAAGTTGTAGGACAATGCCTCATCTCATCTCCTACAAACACGATTTATATTAAATAATATAAAAATGGGATTAATGGCCTTAATTTTATTATTACAACCATTGAATTTATAGGGATTTTTTAGTTGTTTGATTTTATTTTATTTATTTTTTTAAGAGTAACCCATTCACGCTTGTTTATTGTTCTTTTTCTGATTAGTGTGATCATGAGCATGTCGAGAAGGAATGTAACACATATAGATCGTTGCGTGTTTTAAATTAACAATTCTGGAACTAATGAAGACATTTTATTGTTTAATTAGGAACATATTCAAAAAAAAATAATTTTTCTTCTATTGAATCTGATAAAACCACAAAATTTTGGGAAGCATTTTGAGAAATTTCATTGAAAAAAACTTTTACAAGAAAGTGAAGTCGAGCTTCATCAGTACTGAGATAAGTCTCCAAAGTAATTTATGGTACAAAACAGATGTTTAAATGCGTGAAATATGTTTTCTTAAACTCTTCAAATGTATTTTAAATTTCATTTTTTATCACATTTTTCTTCCTTTTTGCATCACACAACCATATCAGAACCTCGCACAGCAACTGGCAATAAATCTATCTTTATGTTTTTTTTTACTTGAATTATACATTTTTACAAAACAGTTTTACAATAAGATATTTTTTTGTATAAAAATGATTGAGTTACATTCGTTTTTGTTGTTGTTGTTGTTGTATATTTTGAATTCTAGTCATAAAAAAGGGCAAAATTAGCACAAGTACCAATCGCATCTATGGAATATTAAATTAAATCGAGAAGAGATGTCGTGTTGTGCTCGTGACCACCCAACAGAATAGCACATGGATTGCACTTGAAACTGGGATTGTAATTGAATTTATTTTAATGCAATTTTATAGTTATTGAACTTTTCTCTTACATTGATAGCGAGTGTGAGCGTGTATTGTCATAAAAAGTAATAAAAAGCTAGTTTGTATTCGCACGTCATACTGTTCCTTTGGAAATTAATTATCAGTTCTATAACAGATATAAATGTGATTCATTGTTCGCTGGTGTACTTGAAATTTCAATTCTCATTATTTGAAAATAAAAAGACAGGTACACTCTTTTCAAGAGAATTTTCTTTTTGAAATGCAATTTTAGCTTAACTTATTTGAATTTAATGAAAAGACGAAGCGAAATTTAATTTATGCACCCCTTGTTATTGCTAAAACCATCTTTCTTTTTTTTTAAAAAGGTACATTTAATCGAAAAAAAATAAATGACTCATTCCACAAAAACAAAAATAAAAGTAAAATTTGTCATCAATAATGTGATTAAGGCGTAGAATGATGTTTTGTAGCTACACTTCTTTAAAAATCTTATTTTAATCGTTTCAATCCCTTATATTTTTATTTTTCAATATAATTTTGAAGAGGTTTTTCATCTATTTTTTTCATCATTGCTCTTCATATTTCTAATAAAAAAATAAGTCGTTTCATTCATATTCCTGGCATCATCAACATCACTTTTCGACTTAATATAGACGATTCAAGTACCATTTCAATTGCTTACGACTCATTTATTATTAATTCAAGAGGAGAGACGTATATATTCGATTTTCAGTGTATTTTTGAATGTGAAATTTTGCACTTATGGTATTGGAATGTTAAATTAAATCAAAAACGTTATGTCTCTGATTTTATTATCGATGGAATGTGAATGTTTGGATGATTATGAAATAATATTTTTATATTTATATCACCGTAAAGTATGCAATGAGTGTTACGATTATTAAAGGATGTGGTTTTTCCAAGTAAATAAAGTAAAAAGTCAAAGGATTTTAATAAAAATTGAAAATTTAACTGCAAGACTTTAAATTGCTATCAAAAATTAACAGATTTCCTTGTATTCATGTTGACATGAAATGTGTATTGCATACTTTTAGGAACCAAATTAACCGTATTCTCATTTTCTTTGTCACAATTCAAACATTCATCCATTTAAATAAGGTATATAAACAAATAGAAAATTGTTTGAAATGTAATATTTCCAATTTTATTTTAACTTGAGTGTTTTTCCTTTGAAAAGTACACACACACATACAGACACAAATGTACTCGATAATAGTATGCAATGCACGCAATAAATTTAAAAGCCAGACATTTTGCTAAATATTGAAGACATTTTACCTTTTTACCTTCTTCTTCTTCTCCTTCTTTGCTTGATTCCGATACTCGCTAGCTCTATGAAATGAAGCAAATATTTTTTTTCAAGTCTATTTCATGTTTTTTTTTCCTATTTTCGTCTCATTTCCACATGAAATATTTATGTGCCTCGAGGAAATATTTTTCGATTTCTCATATAAACATATTTTGTGTGTGGTGGAACTAGAAACTCGGAAACCGAATATCATTTATGGGTACAATGATATACTGCAAAAAAAAGGAAATATTCATGAGACACATTGGCTTTTTTTAAGTGTACAAAGGTAGAAATGTTTTGATTCAATTTTTGTGTTTTGAGTGTTTTTCTTGCCTATGGAAGATGTTTGTTTGCATTTTTAAGGACTTGTGTCTATATTTTTGATTTGAAATGATTTTTGTTTGAGAGAAGATAAGTAAATTTAATTTTTTCGTATAAAAAAACAAGGAATTTCAAATTTAACAACCTCCAAATTAAATTGAATGAAATGAAATTCGAATAAAATGATGATAAAATTTCAAAAGAAAATTCAAAATAATTGATCTTTTATATTTGATCATGTTTTGTTATTTGTGTCTCAGTTAGCCAACTGTCTGTGATGATTCATTGAAAACAATTATCCCAATAAATAATTTACGTAACACAAAATATATGGAGTTGCATTTAAACACATAATAATAGTTATTTCCTTTTGCATCACCATAAGACGACTATCGTTTTAAAAGACAATGCAACACCACAAACATTTATTATCTTAAGTTGTGTCTTGTTGTTGCTCTATGAAAATACAAGAAACTGTAATAGAATTATTGAAGAAGACAAAGCAAAGATAAGTCAGGAATCAAAAAAAAAGGCAGAGAGTAAGAATGAGCCATAAGGATAAATTGTTCTGTTTACGAGCATAAGAAGGATGTTTTCTGTTTAATTTTAATAGAAATTGTAAACGATATAAAATACAGAGCAATTAACATGCCACAACAATGAAAAGACAAATTATTTTGCTTCATATAAATATTTCTAAAGTGACTGTAAAAAAAAGGAACAAAGTATATGATTGTCTTGTTTTTCTTGTTGTTTTATGCAATTATTTTGATTGTATGTCTTTTAATTTTTCATTAAACAACAAAACGTAAATGCTTTTTGGAATTTTAAATGAAAAATTAGTTGGAGATTTTTGTTTTGTGGTAAACAATTGTTTTGTTTATGTGATTTTATTTTAAATTTTGTTGGAAAATCAAATCAAAACAATTTGCAGGAAATGTTTTATGTGTTTAAGGAAATACGACAAAACAAGAAAATATGAACATTGATTGATGTTAAAAACAAGTAACTTCTTTAATAATTAATGGAGCATTTAAAAATCTTTTTTCTCGTTTAGATTGCGATTTGTTATGAAACAGTTTTAATTGAAGAAGTTTTTCATCAGTTTCAAGCAGTTTATCAGGTTATGACAGGGTGTAGTCAGGTCGCTTACCAAGAAAAAAAAATCATTTTTCATTTTGGCACGTTTGGCATCTGGCGAATTTGGCGTTTGACAAATTTGGCGTTTGGCCAATATGCTGTTTAGCAAATTTGGTATTTGGTTCATTTGACATTTGGCGAATTTGGTATTTGGCAAATCTGTTGTTTGGTGAATTTGGCATTTGGCGGTTTTGGCACTTAGAGGGTCAATTTGGCGCGACAGACTACCCCCTGCTCTCACGTTCGCACAATTTATGAGCATTTCATTTCTATTAAGTGCTTTTTATAATACTTTTATATTAGGTCACATCGACGTGTGTGAGCAAAAACGTCGCCACAGCCTTTCTGAGCCTCCGTAGACACATTCTTTTTTCTGGGTTATGGTATGGTTTTAGATCAATCCTCAAATTGAAAAAAATACAAAATGGTAAGTTAATTCAAATGCTTATTGTTGAAGAATTTCAGATGTTCAAATTCCATGGAAAAGTTAACTAAAATACCTAGGCATCAATATTGATCAAGGTATGACTTTCAAACAACACTTTCAGAAACTAATTTCCAAAGTCGAAACGCTCATTTAAGTACTCTTTTCGCTAATCAAAGGAAAATCAAAATTATCCATGAACAGCAAAATTTTGATCTACTAACAAATATTCCGTCCAGTACTATCTTACGGTGCTCCAGTCTGGTGCCAGTGTGCTCATACACATCGTAAGAAACTGCAAAAAGCTTAGAATAAAATTTCAAAAGTGATACTAAGCCTGCTAATGTACACAGAACGCTCACAGGCATCTCGATGAGTCTGTTTGGGAATTGGCCAACGTTTTGACCTGACTTGGTTCGAATAAACTGTTCAGGGTGGGTCCTAAAGCGGTATTAGGACAGCAACATCGAATATGTCCCTTCAAATTGTACCCAGCTACGTCCCATCGAAACTTTTTGGGTCATCACCAAACAAAACAGGCCAACCTCCCAAAATCACCACAGCATGAATTTAAACTCCCAACTTGAACCTAATCCCAATTTCAAAAGTTTATGACTTGACAATTTTTTTTATTCATTTCAAAAAAAAAACTATTTCAATCCATTTCAAACAAAATTAATCGCTCTCATTGTAATTGAATTTAATCTCCAACTAACATGATCCATTAAGCATTAAAATTGTTACAACTTACAGAATTTCTCTTATAACTTTAAAGTAAGTAAGTAAAATAAAAAACCAATTTGGTATTTTTTTAATTTCTAATCCAAGAAAAAATTAAAAATTAATAAGATCGATTCATCATCGAAATGTTTTCAATGAATTGAGCTCTTCAATCTATTGTTGTACATTGTACATGAAACGGATAAGTAGTTATTAGTAAAAATCTGTAATATAATAAAAAATTTAAATGGAAGTAACTGTTTTGAATGAAATGAAATGAAATATTTAAAGAAGAAAAAGAGCTATTCATGCACTATATGGGTGGCTTTTCTGTTTGTTTTGTGGTTTCTTGTTAAATGAAATTGTCTTTTTTTTTTTGAGTAATACATGTCATAAAATTACTGAGTAATGAAAGGTAAATATTTTTGTTTTCTATTGTCATCAAAATATGTTCAATTCCATGAATTTTTTCAATTGGGTTTTGAATTGTGAAGAGAAAAAATGACTCACTTTTAAAGAATGTACATTTTTGTTGGATTTTTGGTCATATATTAAGCTTAAGAGGGTTCCAACTCTTTTCATTTCTATGAAAACTCATTTATTTTCTTTTATTACACAAAAAATTGGAAGATAAGCTCGTCTTATCTCAATTTCGACCCCTTACATTTCAAAAACACGTATTTTATGCGAACGAAATCCATTATTGCTGTTTATTATTCTTTTTTTTATTGAAATAAGTAAAAATGTGGATGTGAGTCATAAACTGCATTATCTTGAAAAGATTGGAATAACAATGAAACCTTCATTCGCATCGAAAAAAGGGGAGTATTTTCATACATTGCATCATCTTATCTAATCCTAACAAACAAGTACTTTTTCTATTATTTTGTATGATTTTTTTCTTGATTCTTGTCTTGTGATGAGATACGTTAATAATAAGATTATTTTTTTTCTTTTCAACTTCAATGTTTTTGTTATTTTTTTTGTGAAATGGAATTCGCACACCAAAAAAATATCAATCAAAATCAAGATATCTCAATTGTTCACTTCAAATTCTCCCCATGTTGCCATCATCGAATCATCTCCACTTGTCGCAATCGCATTCTGAAAAAACTAAAAGTAACAAAAATTGAATTATTATTGAATGAAAATTTTGCAATGAAAGCCAATTTTACTATAAGAAGCAAAATATGAGATGAAACTTTGCTCGTTATAAATTGTGCAGTTAAAATGTCAAGCTTTTTGTCAGATGATAAATATCAGTGAATAGTGATAGAGAAATAAAAAATATTATAAAATTTCAATTCAAATAATGATAGAAATGGAGAGAAAAAACTTTTTCAATTGATTTAAAGGAAAATGGATTATCGATACTTTTTATTTTGAAAAAAAGTATGAAAATGTTGCAGAAGTTAGTTTTGATAGGAAAGAAGAAGGAAAAAATGGGATAGAAATCATTTTGAAGGAAATCATTAAAAGTTTCACCGAAGGCTATTTGTAATGAATTTTCATGCTTAGAAAATGTAAAGGAAAAGAAAAACCTTTTCAATTTATTTTAAAGCACAATTTTAATGAGAGCTTTTCTAACAATGGTGATCCAATTTGCTGAGCACCATTAGAACTTGCCTCGAATTTATAGCACTCAGGCCATCAGTTCGGCTCATTATCATCAAAAGAAGGTCTTTAATTTTTATTTAGATTAAAATCTTTGAGACGTTTGTTTTAAAACTTCCTGCTTCATAAAATGCATTGTAGGGTATTTTCATCCCCTCAATCCCCTTTAAAAACCGCTTAAACTTGCACACAAACAGTCAATTAAGGTAATTATACTCTTACTATCATACAAAATTGTCTAGTTATTTGTAAAGAAAAATTGAACCAAACACGTGAACATTCAAAATTTAATTGAGCTACTCCACCCACCCATTAAACAAAAGCTAACAACCCGTTACCACGAATATTAATTGTAAAAATAATAATCATAATCATATTAACATCGTGTATTTGAAATGAAGTCATCATAATAATAATTTTAGTAATTAGCTTGATTTTAGTTCGAATATTTGTGAGTCATTCATTCATTTAGTTTGTGTTCTAATTATCACGAAATTCTTCGAATCATAAGCTGAATTAATATGAAATTTGTGTTTTTTTTTCATTTTAACAGTAATAAAAATGTTATTAGATCTAAAGTAATAACAATAATAAATAAGAATTTCATGTGTAGACATATCACACCGAACCGCCATCATAATATTACACAAAAACGAGTAATAAATTTTACTTTTCCGGACATTTATGACACTCTTTGTATGATTTTATTACACATCACATCGTTATACAACAACTACTGTGTAAATTTTATTTATCAAATTTTATATTGTTTTATATGAAATAACATTTTTTTGAAGGGCATGCATTGCATACGCACGAGACAATGTTGCGTGTGTGTAGAAAAAGGGCCACTCACTCAACTTAATTTATTTTGATGCAGTAAAATTTTTTATTTTATTCTTTCAATTTTTTTTCTTTTTAATCAAACAGTGTTCAATTGAGCGTTGCAATCCACACACCATATGGACATATGACGATGATTAACTTAAATGATGTCAGTTTAACATTTAAATTCATCAATTTTTTTTGGGTTGTGAAAGGCTCAAAAAAAATAATATGAGTAAAATAAGTTGAGTCAATGAGAAACAGAAACAAAAAGTTTACACTGCATTAAATTTACGTCATAAATAAATTGTTTGGAAAATGAATCCCCTGTGAACTATGAAGGAGGATTGTGCTATGTATGATGAAAGTAAATCTTTTCTTTTTGTTTTTTCTTTCACTTGCTAGTCATGCAATGAGTGTTATGAAATGAAAACACATTTTTCTTTTTTAACAAAAACAACAACAGCAAGTAAAAGCCTTGTATTGTGTGTGAATTTAAAATTTTATCAGGTGTGAATCCCTCATGAGTAAGGTTACGGACAAAAAATTATATATGAAAAGAATATGAAAGTTTTTGTTGAAGAAAAAGTGTTTTTTTAACGCTTGGTTTCATGATTTATTGAATCATTTAACCCAGGGACGGATTAAGGGGTGAGGGGGACGGAGGAAATAAGGCTTGAGATGTTTTGATATTTTAATATCTAAATTTTGATAGTTGATACAATTCGAATTTAGTACATATATTTGCCCCCCCCCTCTTTCCCCATCATAAAACCCATAATAAAAGTTTTGAATGCGGCCCTGATTTTACTTGAAATTTCCTTAAATTAATCCAAGGACCATTTTGATGGACGACAAACTTTTATCAGATCGTTTTAGGTAATTACTTTTAGATTACTCATTGTAGTGACTCATTTTTCATACCGCAGTCTCCCTATTCAGAGTATTAACATTAGAATTTGGTGTTGAAAAATTAAAAAGGTAAATAACGTGCAAGCCACCATTTCAAACAAAGAAATGAAAGAGGGTGCATTGTTAATGCACTTTACATATTAATTGTATGCATTTGTTTTACAAATTGTGTACATTAATCATCTGGTAAAGTACATTTCAGTTGACATTCAAATAATTTATATACAGAAATAAAAAACGAAAAATCATTAATTTTAACAGACATTATCAGATTTAGTAAAATCAGAAAATTGAAATTTACGTTTAATTTGCAGTTACAAGTCCTGTCAAACCCTTTTTATATTGAAACAAAACGTGGTCATTTTCCTCGCTCCCTTAAATAAAACCGGAAATAAGAGTACGACCTTACAGTAGGATATCAACAAAATTATACACAGAATCAGGCACGCTTTCACACAAATTATTGTCATTAACTGTTCTGAATTTTGAATGAAATGTTTAAGTTAAATAAAAGGAAAATATTAAAAGAAAAAATATTTTATTTAAATTAAAAAAAAAACAAAAACTTGAATATTAACCCTTCTTTTGTTGAGAGGACACACTTACCTCCTTTAAAATAGGCGAATTTCAAAACAATTTATATTATGAAAAACATCTTGAGAAATGTTTCACCTTACTTCAGTTTAAGGATTCCGGAATTTTTTCTTATAAATGTCTCATACTCACATGGCTCATATATATGAAGTTTTTTCACGTGACCTCTACTGCTGGGTCACAAAAAGCCACTGATGCTTGGGTAAGTAAACGCTTTTGACAATCTATCTATGTATCTCCTGTTTAATGCCTATGGATTTCAGTAAGTGTTAAAAAAAAAAATAGTAAAAAAATTTGATTAGAATAAATTATCAAGTTTCATGGTATTTTAATTTCATTGGTAGCAGAAGGGTTAAAAAATAAATAAAAATAATGGAATATGTTTAACCGAGCATGATATTTTGCGTGACACATTTAATGTCATTTTCAAATCCTGCGTTTAATCAACTTCCATATATTTATATGATTGTCATTATCATTTACTTTTTCAAAAAAAAATATAAAAAATATATAAAAAAATAAAAATCAAAAATAATGAAATAGTAACATTTAAGCTACAAGTGATCAATGTTAACAATTTTTATCATACTGCTAATTAGTGAATCATGAAAAGATTTAAAGAAACTTGTTCTTAATTTTATCAACAGTTGTTGAATCGTCATGAGAGAATGGTAAAAATAATAAATTTCATTTGAAAGAGCGGCGTCATTTTGATTGTGTAGCTCCCTCACATTTTTTTAATTTGTTATGTTCGAGTAAGTACTGACACATTACTTTTGTATACAAAACTAAAACCTGTTCTAGGGTTTTTTATGTTTTTAATATTTTGTTTACTTTTTTCAAGTTCTCTTTTATATACAGATGCTCATTGTACATCTATACACATATACTGCTGAATATGACTTGAATTCTCTCTCTCTTTTTGAGCACAGACATATTGGCAAAACATTTCAAGAAGAGATTCATTTACCAACTAATAATAAATAAACAAAGACGTGAAAGTAAAGTGTCCAGAATTAAATTTTAAATTAAATTGTTTTTCAATCGTACTTCAAGATAAAATTGATAAAGGTAAGTACATAATTGATTCTTGTATCATATTACAATAAAAATTAATTCAGAATTGTATTAAATTTCATAGAAAAGACGAAAACTTACTGGCACCCGGAACTAAAATTGATAATTATTGAAAGCAGTCCATATAAGGCATGGAAAGCATATTTCAAGTTACAACATACTCAGGACCTACCCAAAATCAGTAAATATCACGATAAAACATTCAAATGTAACACACATGGCAGTTTTGGTAAGAAATTCTTTCAACTAATTTAATAAAAGCTGGCTGACGAACATCAAAACAACTGGATTCACAATTGACGTACATTTCATACAGTGTTCTGTACATGCACAAAAACATATGGTTTTGTAATTTTTTCTCTCTCACATAAATTTCATGAGAAAATCCTCTCTCTATATAGTAGACCAAATATTTTATTATATTTTGATAGTATTTTATATTGTCGGTAAGAGGTCTACACAATAAAATTAATTCAGCAATCAGTTAGTAGAGAATTTCTCGTCGCCGTGTTAACACGTTCCATTAAAAGTTTTTCCCGTAAATTTTTGCATGGAATTTAAATAATAATAAAATTTTAAATGCATTTAAATTAGAATCATATGAATTGCATATGATGATCGTGAAATTTCTAATTGATTAAATTAATACGAAAAATTAATTAAAAAAAAAAAATAAAATAAAAAATTGAATTGTGTTATCAGTTAATTTTGATTGAAATTAATTTGAAAGAGACCCGCAATCATCTCAAAATTTGTCATGTTATCAACGTGAAAGAAGAAAATGATAATTAATTGAGTAAATAAATTCATAGGAATTTAATTTGAAAATAAATCACATGATTAGGTCTGAATAAAATTATAGGAAAAAATTAAATTGCTAATTAAAAAGAAATTGATTGAAAATTAATTTAATGAAAAATAAAAATATAATGAGTGAATAAATAATTTTAAATTGAAAGGAAAATTATAAGAAAATGTAAATAAAAATACAAATCAAAATAAAAAAAAAAATAAATCGCAAATATTAAAAGTGAATCATTAATAAGGAAAAAATTGACCTTTAAATTGAAATAAAAATTGATAGAGATAAAAAATATGAAAATAAATATAAAAATTAATTATAAAATAATAATAAATATTTAAAATTTCCAATTACTTTTCTCTTTGTTCAATACAAATAAAATTAATTTAAAAAAAAATTACATTGAAATAAAATAACATCGTCATATCTGGATATCAAAAAAAAAATACCCTTTGAAACAGCAAACATTCAACATTAAAATATTGCTGAAAGCAAAATATAGAAAATTAAAATAATAATAATAATAATACAAAAAAATCAACCCTTTATTATTGTTAAAAAAAAATTATTATTAATATAAAGGTACGTAAAAAATTCATAGCAAATATCACATCATAAATATTAAGTATTGTGCATTCGACTGCATAAGCAAAGGGTTCAGTGTGCTGTGACATTAACGTACAATGTGTTGTGGAATATTGTGAGTTATAGCAACGTTGAATTTTGAACAATCTGTTGTGCATTGAACAAAAAAAAAATTAATTTTAATTTTAATTGTGTCATATTTGACTTTAAAAAATTTCACCCCTGATTATTTTTTTTTTTTTTTGAATTTAATTTAAAATTCAAAATATTTTGCATAACAATTCAAATGTATAATTTAATCTTTAGAAAGATAGATTACTAGAAGACAAAAAAAACTAAAGATTCAAAACCTGTTTTATTTTTTTTTGTATCAACAACTCTCTAATAAATTGCTTTGAGAATAGTAGAATATTTTTTTTTTTGAATAAATATTCACTTGATTCACACATAAATGATCGTTAGCTTGATTAAATGACAAATCTAGTTTGCATAGCAATTTCTATATTTTTATACATTTAATGGTGATGTCACATTTATAAGATGTTGATTGACAAGTCATTGATATTTTTGAGAGCTTTATTAGGTTGTCTTTTATTTTAAATTTATATTCAAGAAAAAAATAAGGAATTGACATCGTAAAAATTTATTTGAACTGGTTTAATTTTTACATTTACATTTCATTACTGTTATATTTGAATATCACAAATAAAAGTGATCACACTATTAAGATAGCCATAAAATGGATTCTGAGGTAATTGATACGTGTACTGATGATGGTAGTGGTATAACTACTACTACCACAAATAAAACAGATAATAATGATACAATAAATTGGCAGCGTTTCCATGAATGGCTTCACTGTATCTGTGTTGTGACATTTGATTTGGAAATTGGCCAAGCAATGGAGGCAATTTATCCGGAAAATGTTCGACTAACAGAAAAGGAGAAAATGAACATTTGTTACTTGGCATTTCCAGATTCAAATTCCGGGTGTATGGGTGATACAAAATTTCATATACGCCTTCGAGTCGATCCAAATACCGAAAATACAAATTTAAATGAGGCACAATTGAATTTCAATAAAATATGTCTTCCTGCAATACGTGCTGATCCCGGTCATTTTTGGGGTTATGTTTATTTTCGTCAAATTAAAGATAAAACACTGAAACGAGGTTATTTCCAAAAATCAATTGTATTACTATCGAGATTACCATTCATACATTTATTCAATGAATTGACATCAATTGTTGCTCCTGCCTTCTTTGACAACGATGAGACAATGCTGAATCACGTGTGTCACGAAATTAATGCTTGGCCTGCATTGCAAGTACGTGAAACACTTACCTTAAATATCCTGAAACAAGCTTTCCAAATACAAATACCTGCGTGGAATGCAAAACTACAAGTACAAGGATTGAAAGATGATTCTCCCACATATCAGGAAGTTAATGTATTGAATGCACCTGTTCCAACGCGAATATTATCCTCAGTACATGAAATTGATATCTTTAACAGTTTATATTGTGTATTGAGTAATTTACACATGTTATGGGAACTTGTGTTAATTGGGGAGCCAATTGTCGTTATTGGAACATCCCCAACTGATTGTTCACATATGGTGCAAAGTCTTGTTTCAATGATTTCACCACTTGTATATGCATCAACGTCACGTCCGTATTTTACGATACATGATAGTGAATTTAAGGAATTTACTCAGAGACAAACAGGACCTCCAAGTATCATATTAGGCGTAACAAACCCATTTTTTGCTAAAACATTACAACATTGGCCTCATATAATACGATTATCAGACTGTTTGATGAATTATAACAAATTAATGGCTGATGCCGCTGGCAATTCTGGTACTCCAAGTGTTTCAAGATTTGAGTTATCAAAAGTTAAAAGTACAACAATTACAAGTAAATTTCTTGACACATCTCCCGGTGTCTATACACAATACAAACCATTCTTACAACGAGACAAGAATTTAATCAAAAAAGTTTTATTAGGAGTTAAAACAAAGAGACCTGCTTCAATTCAATCAACTCTCATTAGACGTCATCTCCTTGAATTAACCCAAAGCTTTATGATTCCATTAGAAAGGTACATTGCATCTCTTCTGCCGCTCCAACGTGATATTTCTCCATTTAAATCAACACCAGTCCCAAATGGGTTTAAACAAGATGATTTTATTGCAACACTGGAAAATTCGGGTCCACATCTCACTTCGACATGTAAAGGTGATTGGGAAGGACTGTATCGCAAATTCTTCCTAAGCAGTAATTTCCGTGAATGGTATTTGAATCGACACTTTGAACTGACACAAACACTTGAAGCTCACCAATTGCAAGCCTTAGCAGAAGCTGATTTGCTTAAATGGACTCGGAATAAGCAGGAAGTTGAAATTGTTGATATGATATTGAAATTAAAGGATAAATTGCAAATATTTGATGATACTCAACAAAATCTCACACAACCAGCTTCTGTTGTACTGAAAAAAGAGACGAGAGACAACCTGCTGCGACAAATTGATGGCATCAGATCAACACTGCCGGATGATTTAAAGGAGATAATTAAATAAAGAAAGAATAATATTTATTATTTTTGGTTTTGTGTATTTTTGTTCCTCTTCTGTTCATATAAACAGATTTCTTTATTATTGTTATTATTATTATTAAAAAAAATATGAATGGATGAAAAAATATAACGAAGATAAGTCATAAAGATAGGTAATGGATTTCCTGTGATTTATCATATCTTTTGCAAATCTAATATTCAGTCAAGCATTTCATTTAAGCTAGTTTAATAATAGCAAGATGAATAAACTTCTGTCAGCTTTTAATCATGGCTTCAGAAGCCTTACAATTCTCTTATATTCATTCAAATCACGAATTGAATAAGAAATAACTCAATAAGATGAACTTGACCGTGAATGATACGTTAAATCTACTGACGTAACATCTGAATGAACAAATGTTGTCTTAACATAATTTTTCCATCTGTTTTTCTTCTCTTCTTCGTTTTTTTTATTATTATTATCACTCATTTCATAAGCCTACGTATTAAAGATGAATTTTCATTTCAAAATAAAATAAAAAAATATTTTCCATACAAATTGAATTTCAACCACAATTTGCTTGAGTGTCTACCAAAGACACAGAAATAAATATTGAAAGCCTTTTCAGAAATACAAAGATAAGATACGATAATTAATTGTGATGCTTTGGAAATTATATTTCCTGAATCTGTGCCAAAATCCTACACTTCTGTATAAACTTATACACAGTGACTTAACCCTTTCAGATACTTTGCATTGAAATTTAATTTCAAACCAATATTTTGAATTGAATTCCATTCTCTGAAAGGGATTTCTCTTCATTTTAATATACACACACCAGAGAGTTAATGCTGGTTGCTGTTGTTGTTGAAGAAAAAAAAATTTAAATGTTATCGATTCACAAGACATGACTTTAGTAAAGAAAAAAAAAAACGAGACTGGTTTAGATACGAAAATTTAATTTTATGTTCCATGCTACTATTTTTTTTATTTTATTTTTAAATGTATATAAAATGTAAAGAGATAAAAATTTGCAAGAAAATTAAAAACATTTTAAATTTTTTTTTCGTTTTTTTTTTTAATATCAATTTATTATATTATTATTATACAATATCATTTGCATATTCTCGTCCATACACAAATTTTACATATATAATTATTTTAAATGCAGAGACCTGTTCTGAGTTCTTATTTTCTTGTCTTGAGTTGAATTTGTTTTTATTTTTTCACAAAAAAAAAAAATAAAAATAAATAAATATTGATAAGACTTTTTTTTTAAAAAAAATTGCACAAGAAATATCTTTTAATTTTATATTTTAATATTGATTACAGTCTCAGGCCAAGTCAGGTTAAGTTGATTATTATTTTACTCTGTTATTTTTTTACTTTGAAATTAAATTAATAATAATAATAATAAACAGAGCTTCAGCTTAATTGAAAGAACTTGCAACAAAAAAAAATGCACACTTAAGTTTTAACTTATTTTGATTTTGATTTTTTTTATGTATTTTAAATAAATTTACCTTAAAAAGAGTATGAGATGATAAAAAATAAAACAACCTGCAGAAAAAAATATGATATTAAATTCATTTTTATTTAAATTTTGTTTTTAAATGACAGCGATAACAATATTATTAATGTCTTCAGATCAAGGTTTATGCAGCAATTCACGTCTGGAATCCAAAAGTTAAATATTTTAATATAAAAAAATAAAAAAAATTCATTCAGATATAATTTAACATTAAACAGATTCCCATAATTATATTAAAATTATTGATATTATATAAAAATTTAAAGTGATCCAAGATAACATGCATACAAAAATAAATTTCTTATTTTGATTTATTTATTTCTGAATTGATTCATTGATTACACTGAGAAACCTTGATATGGTGATCGCACCCTAAAATGTATATCCTTATTTTTTGAGTGTAAATTCACAAATACACTCTCAATCAAGTTGAAATTGAATTTGAATCAGGGCTGCACTTTCAGTGGTATTGATACTATTGAACTAAAATGTTTCAAGTAAAATTTCATTTTAGGCTACCACTTTGTCGAACAAACTATACATAAAAATAAAAAAATTACTCTTCGTTTACCTTTGAATTCTTCACTTTTTTTCAACAGTGGGGCTTTATCAGATATATCGTTCAAAAATTCAACTGAATTTAGTATCTTTGTTTGTCCCCTCCCCCTCCACGCGTTACTTTTGAAAGAAACACTTCTAAATCCGTTTCTGCATTCAAAAGCTTAAAAGTTTTTTGAAGAGTAAAGAAGGAACAGGTTTAGAGTGAGATTTAACGCTTTGAAACTCAATCCTTAAGCTAAGAAGTGACCGCAAACCCCCATAGCCCCTTCAAATGGACTGTTTTAGAATGTCAGAAAAATAAACAGTCCGTAGTTTTACTGGGAATAATGTTGTTTAGGGTTCACGAGTTATCAGCTCATGTTCCCGTAGCTTGGTTGTAGGGCTGCTACCTGTGCCTTCAAGCAGGCGTTCACTGTCATAAGACAGTATAAGACCTTAGGCTTTTGGCGTTTTTATGTGCTAGGCTTTAAAGCCTTACTCGATGCCGTCGTAACGCAACCAGTATAAAAATCTCGCTACCGGAAGGCTTGCGATGTCGATCTTCGAAGGGAGAGGCTGTTCATGAGATCAAAAAGTCTGTAATAGTGCATTTTAAGATTTTTTTAACAAATTTTCAACATATCAATCAAAATTAAAGTAAGACCCTGAAAAAATACTTCGCATCAGTGTACGACAACCCACTCCATATTTTTCAGTGTAATCATTAAATTACTTCTTATAATAAAAAATTAAAAGAGAACAGCGTTAAAAATCGGCAACATTGTAATATTTTCATCATAAAGATATAAAAGTAAATAAAATATCACACACTATTTACACCGGTAATCACCAGCAATAATCTCATGTTACTTTTTTACCTACTCTCATGTAAAGGAAATTCATTCAATCAATATACAAAAAACATAAATCTTATTTTTTTTTCATTTTTACTTTAATTTAAACTTTAAATATCATTATTAATATTAATTTAATATTAATACATTTTTATATAATTTTATCGATTATTGGTATTACTCTGAACATGAAAATGAAAGAAAGGAAATGTTAAAATAAAATTAAAACACATTTAATCAAGATACCCACTCATTTTTTTTTTCTCTTCAATGAAATGAAATGAAATTGTCACATGAAACATGTGAAATGTATATATAAAATATTTAAAAAAATAACGATTGAGAAAGGTAATTACTATCATTATTACTCTTGTAATTCAATGTGTAATACAGTAAAAGTAGATTATATTTTAATAATATGGTTTATTTAATTTTAAGTTTTAATGATAATGTATATAAAATGTAAAATGTTAAGAAAACAAGGAGATAAGATTTAAAAACTTTAAATAGTAAAACAAAACCTTATAATTGACCTGATTTTTATATTTAATTAAAATAAGAAAAAAAAATGTTACATGTCCTCAATTAAAATGTAATTTTAACACAGTCTGATACAAAAAAATTATTGTTATTTAATGTTATACTTTGATAAGTTTTAAGTTTTTTATTTAGTTCAAGTCTTATCAATGAAATAGATAGAAAATGTAAGAAATAATTATTATCATTAAGTAAATAATGGTTAATATTAAAAAAAAATATGTATAAATAAAATTTTTTATGAATGTGAAGGTATGTTCAAATTTACCGGAAATTAATGAACTGAATGTACTACAAGGGGCTCTGTGAAGTCCTCGAGCCTTGTAACCAGGCTCTTTCTTTAACTCTGAACATACCTAATGTCAAATGTGTATAAAAAATACTTCAATTAATATTAATAATTATACTAAACAAAATTTATAATGTGAAGTATCATAAAAAAACGAGATTATTAACTTTAAGCTACATTAAACTAAGAAATAATAATAATAAAAAACATTTTTATATGAAAAAAGGGTAGTTACGTGTTTAAATTCTTAAATAAAATCAATAAATTTTATCTTACTGATACAATGTCCCATTGAAATTATTCTATTTTTATCTTTAAAATTGCATTTTTTAACACTTTTTGCCTCACATTAATCATTATGTCACTATTTAAAAGCACTTCCATTAATTCAACATTATAATGATCAAAATAAAAACTATTTGAATTGAATCCTGTGCCTTGTCTTCATATTAAAATGATAAAGATAAAAATATTCAACCTTGAATTGTTTCCATTCCATTTTAGATTTCAGAAAATTTAACATTATTCATGAAGTTACATCAATATAAATGGCATTAATGTTTCATTTATTTATATTTCATATACACACCAAAGTAACTTAACTAATTCATTATTCATATTTATGTTTCATTTCATGTCTTTATACAACACACAAATTTTAAAGACATTGAGGGAGATTATAAATTATGTATATAAATTTATAAGTATTGCGGATTTACATTTAAATTGTGTTGATTTTTACATTATTATTATCTTAATATTTATTATTATACAAAACTAATTGACAATGTTCTAATACAAAATTTAAAAAGAAGAAGAGGAGTATTAAAATAATAATTACTTTATTAATTCAATATTATGATTACTTTTATTATTATTATTACGCTTATCTTAAAACAGGAAAACTTTAAAATAACATCAGAACTTTACTTTTTTTAAACATATTTTGCAAAATATTCATATCAATAATTCATTCATAATAAGATAAATTTTAATGCATATTTAATGATATATTATAATCATATTAAAAAATTGTTATAAACAAATAAATTTCACATTAGGAGCGTGTTCGATAAAAATATTCAGGAACTAGTTCCTGATACAATTTTCTTGTTTAAAAACAGCTTTTGATGTCTTTTCTTTCATGTAATGTTGATGTCTCTTTAATATTTTTTCTTTAATTAAAAATAATAAAATTTTTATTAAAAGTTCATTTAATAATAATTGAAATTATTAATCAAATTAATAACTTTCATTAAATAACAAAAATAATATAAAATTATTTTATGGAACATCTGTTACACAAATATTGATTTTCTTATAATGAATAAATTGAATGATTACAAGCAAAAGAATTTAATATAAAACTCGCTTTTATGTCATAATTAATTATGATAGAAAGATGGTGAATTGGCGCTGAAAATGCAAATTCTTGATTTTGTTGGGTTTCGAAGTGTTTGTCAATTCATTTCAAGATTGACGTACTTTGTATAGCGCTTACAATGATGTTCGTGGGATTACATTTTAAGAGCATTTCTTGAAGATTTTCACAAATAACCCAACGATTGTAGTTTATCGGGTAGTCTGAGCTTATGGTTGTGGGTAAGTTGCAGGGCGTTCTCAACTCAAACTGTTTGTAATACTCGAATTCAATATTCGTTAATGCTTAACAATATTTCCCAATTAATGGACTAAAGTACTTTGAAGTCTCATAAAATATAGAATGATGATATGCGGATGAAATTGTTTATATAGTTTTTGAGATCCATCATTTGCTTATTGATCGATATTAAGACGACTTAACGACTTTTTTCATTTTCCACTTAAATGGGGCCATTTCTTTATACACTTAAAAAACTAACTCATTTAACATAGATTTATGGTGATCTTGGGTCCACTAATAAGCTTTAAATTTAATTTTTGCTTCAAATAAAAATAAAGCTAATTCCTTCTTGTACAAATCAAGAATTCAACGCCGTTTATATGTGTCTTCCGGTTCGCTCAAGTTGTGTAGATTTTACAAGAGCACCACCGCGGTCTCAATCAATCCTATTGTGGTTTTGAATCCACCTTTTTCCTATTTAGTTTTCTAGTATTCGGATGTTTCATATACCCTTTTGAGAGTTGTTGCGGGTTTTTTGATAAATGTTTTTTCCGGTAACTGCATTATAAATGCTTATGCCGCCCACTGATTTATAGGTAAGGTGTATGAGTCAATTTGTTAGTCTGGCTCGTTATTGTACACTTATCAAGGTAAGAGAGCTATGTCAATCCTTGAATAAGTTTGCTAGTTTTTGATTACAAAATAAAAATTGATACGAGATTGAAAACCATGCAGCACATCCGTTAGGTAGAAAAACCCTTTACCTTTAGACGTTACAATTGAAATAAACCATTGCTGTATAAGCTTCCGATACGAATGTCTGTAATAAACTAATCTCTCAAATAAACGAAAAGCTTGATAAGAAAAAAAAATGACTGTAATATTATTTGTTAAAGTTATAAAATCAAGCGTGTTCTGTAAATTCTTAGCTTGATAAAAAATATACTTTTTTCAAAATAGGTGGATCTGAAACCTGGTCCTCCACTTCCCCTAGAAAATATTTTGCCTGTTAAGTCCTGAAGTTATAAATGAAGTTGCATTTTGAAAAAATTTAGCTTATCAAGGAAGTAAATACAAGTAATACTTACATTTTTTGAGTGTTCACAAAAAACAAAAAAAATTACAAAATAATCAACAAAATCGACTCTCATTGATTATTCATTAAATATGTATATTTTATGAAAAAAATATACCCAAACTGGTTCAACATTTAGTAGATTTTTGTTGTTTCTATGTTTTATATTTGGAAATTAAAATTATTTTATAGCTCGATAAAATTTACACACAAATGAATTGATTTTAATATAAATTTTGACCGGGTTTGCTTTCCCAGTATTTTTTTTTAATTATATGCGTCAAAATAAATAAATTAGCCTTTAAAAAAAACTGAAAGTGTTTTATATTTTAAGTTTGTGATTAATTCATTTGTAATCCATTTTTTTTAAATTTATGTATATACATTTTAACTTTGAACGATCGTCTGTCCAAAAATTATATGAATGAGTGTATTATGTAGTGGAAAAAAAATAAAAATTAAAATAAAATTTGTGTTAATTAATTTGACGCGCTCCCAATAATAATCAAAGCTATTATTTTTAAAATGTTGCATGTCTCTTCAATTTATATATACAAATAAATAAAAAATTTATATTTAAAATGAAATGAAATGAAACGAAATGTGTGTCTGTAGGTTTTATAATTTAATCATATATTTAACATATTTATTGGAATAAGTGCGAAATTGATGATTTTGAAGTGTTCAATTAGTTTCGGTTTTGATTTAATTTTAAATGTGTTTTTTTTATGTATGAAAATTATTCATTAAATTAAATGATGCTCATTGTTACTTTAGCTCACATTAAAATGGAATTTATTTTAATTATACTTTTACCCCAAAAAATTACACTGACAATAAACGAGCAACGAAATTTGTAATTTATTGCAAAGGCAGATTTAATTGAACCAAGTTTGTTTTTTCTACACTAATTGATTTTTGTGAAACCCATTATTATCTAATTTTATCTCTTGTTCATTATTGTTATTACAATATCGTGGGAAAATTTCCATATAAAGAGTTTTTCCACATTTTATATGGAAAATTCCATAAATGGCTCATTTTAACTACGGATGCTTTTTAAATGTGAATTTGTATATATGTGAAAATGATAATGAATGCCAATAAAATTGATTTATTGCCAAAACGACCAAATTCTCGAAATTGTACATTAAACTAGAACACAAAAATATTCACATTTGTATTTGTGGTGTTCAGATCCAAACACACACACACTTTTAACAGCACATTAAATTCACAAATTGTAGCCATAAACTGGTCAATTAACACAATAAATTTATCGCATTATTATTAGATCAGAACGATTCATTTGATTTTTTTTTAATGTATCACAATAATGTTCTGGATATGTATATTTTGCATGGAAATATGGTTGAAAGATCTTCACTCTTGATATGAAGACGTGCCATATTGTCTAAACACGTATCAGCAATTATCCAAACTGTTATTAAAAGCATATTGTTGTTTTCAATACAGTACCCTTATTTATGTATATGAATGTTACTTTGAATGTTCTGTTAAAGTTTTTTGTTTGTTTTCAAATGTATTTACAAGCCCAATGGGAGGAAGAATTCCTTACAGCTGAATTGAATTATCAAATGGTATGAAAATTAAGCTGACGTTACATTTTCTTGGTAATTAAATTGAATTTGCCTATTTTTACTTATATGAGATAATAATGAGAGTGTGGAGGCGATGTGACCAGCATAGGTCTCATTGAGATCGCGATGGTGCCCTTGTGAAAGCGTAAGTGAACTCATGAATCGCTCGCAGAAAAAGGTTTCAATTTCAAAACATTTACAAGTGAAATAACATTGAATTTAATCATCACTGTGCTCAATATTCATCTTTTATGTATTATTCAAAACTTATTTAATATTTTCGTTCAATTAATTTTCTATTCAATTAAATTCAGTTCACTCTTTTACGTTATTTGACTTGAAATGTAAATTAAACTAAATGACTCGCTATGTAAAATTATACGTTTGAATTTCATATTATTAGGTAAATCGATTTTCACGTCAAATTTCCAGGATCTGTATTCGATTTCATATCAAAAATTACTATTAAGTAGTACTATCACTTAACAAGATAATTGTCGCCTTTCCTTGTTTATGGTTCAAAGGATATGACAACAATATGTAATTATGGTATTGACATGACTCAGATAATTAATTAGATTTGTTGCCTTTAGGTATTAAGTATAAATTACAGTTAACTAATAAATGCATCTCATTTTACAGTTCAATCCATATAAATATAGTTTAAAGTGATATGATGTAATTTAATATTAAAGGATGGTCGTTGTATGTAAAATGTATTAGATCAGATAATTAACCGTATAATTTTGTATGTTAAACTTATTTATATCTTAATTTATGTCAATGGTATTGCCTTTGAGTTAGAATTTTGAGTAGTGGTTTTTATTATTACATTTATTATTAATAAGGCATTCAAATTATTCATATTGATAACAAGTGAATTACCAGGAGAATTTTTTGAAGGGTGGTGATTCAAGTGCTTCTATTAGAATTAATACAGAGCACAAGTACTGGTAAAATTCTACACAGACTGACAACCTTCAAAGTCACACGAAATACTGTTGTCTGTAGGCAATGTGAAAATTTGGTTAGTTATGTATGGATTTGAAATAAAAATATGTAAACAAAAAGTTTTCAAACGTTTTGTTGAACCTCATGAGGAATTCACAGATGCGAGAGGAGCATATATAAAAGCAGCATCTGCTCGACTTTTGAAATTGTCAATTTCTCAAATCTAGCTTTTATACTGTTTCTTTTGTAGTAAAATCATCTTTAAGCTTGTCTATAATTTCTAATTTTTGGAAAATTTCAACATGTGTGTCTTCTACTCATTTTATATCTTTTGGAAGGTGAGAGAAGTTTGTTGCATGCTTGTTGTCCTTGAATCGATAAAGTTTCTTATATACATCTTCCCTTGTTATAACTGAACATTCATTGTCACCAAACTCTGCTTGTTAACTTTTGATCTGTTCAATATGCTTTTAATCATGTAAAGCACCTTATATCCATATTCCTCAACGCGTTATGATGAGTTGTGGTGAAAGAGGAATGTCAGGAGTTTGACGAAACTTGTTGAAGCTTGATGATGATTTCTTCTTTCCACTTCTACTTTTTACAAATTGCGTTCAACAAATTAAAGTCTTGGTATGCACCTCGAATAAATTCACAAATGCTGCAAATGCTATGCACTTAGCAAGTTAAATGTATAAGACAATTTTCCCAGGTGATTAATTGTGTGTTAACGTATAATGGTTTCCTAGGTCCCTTTCCGGGTTCTCACAAAGATCTTTATTTGATGTTAATACATTTCTCTTTATTTCGTTTGTACTCTTCTAGAGTTGTCACTCGACTGACTTTTTGCCGTTTCTTTTCTGATGACAGTTACCATTTAAATGTAATCTGGGCTAGATGCCCAGCCTACAAACGTTAAGGGCTTAACTTGCTTTTTTCTAAGTTTTCAAGTCACATTTTATTCATTCATTTACTCTTAGATTCACTTGAATACAAACAAAAAAGTCAATCCATTGATCAACCCTTCATATATCAAAACATGACTACATTTGTTTACATTCACATCCATAGTCTTCATTAACATACAATATTCAATTGAATTATTATTGCTTTACAATTATTATTCTCTTTCATTATTTTATTACATAAGACAGTGGCAAAAATACACAATTCATTTAAAATGTGCTCGAATTTCAATAGCCTCTTATTAATAATAATAAAATAGTGAATTGACACAAATAATATGTAAAGTTACTTAACATCGCTTATGAATGTTCATAAATTTTAATGTTCTTAATATTAGTATTTAATATTAATTATACTCAAATATTTCAAGAAAAACTTTGTCATTTATCACAATTATATGACATTATTTTACAAAACAAAAAATATGTATTTACATATACTTCATTTTATGTGTTACATGGAGTATGTTAACTCGTACAGGTACTTTATGTTAGAAAATCTGAAGGGACATATTCGTTAAGTTATACATTACTGAATTATTTAAAAGTAGCATTTAATGACATAATTGATGGGTTAATGAATCACGATGTTATACATTTCATTTTGGTTATTCATGCATTAAATGCAAGAAGTATTAAAGTTGAAATGAATGAGGTAACTTTAATGCTTTAAAAAAGTTTGTATGTTTATTTTGAGAATGATAAATTAGTTACAAGAAATGTACATTTAAATTCGTTGTTCTGAGATTTCTTACAAGCGCTACTTGAATTTAAAATGTCCTTGATTCCGTTGATTCTTTATGATTGAAATTAAAAGTGAGAGGCGTGTATTTTTATTTATTTATTTGACATAAATGAAGTGCTCCTGTAGGCGATTTAAAGATAAATTTCATGTCAAATTTACTGAGAATTCCTATTTGTTCTTTTACTTAAATTTAATTAAAGTTTGAATTGGCATTGTAATGCCAATAAAAAGAACTATAACACTCATTAACTTCTTGAACTGTGCTCTATAACAAATATAAAATGTTTCACGAACTATAATAATAATAATAATACAATTTTTTCAATAAGTTTTTTTTTTTAATAGTATTATAACATCTTATTACACAGTTTTTTATTTCATCATTTCCCATGTTCTTCATATCATATCAACGTAAAAGAGATGAAATGAAAAAAGAAATTATAGAAACTTTGAGAAAACTTTCCCTTCTTTTTCTTCGTCTTCTACAAAATAATTTTATTTCATTTTTATATTGATATCATGATTGTATTCGCTAAAATGTTGTACAAAATATAAATCAACTCTCTTGAAACGTGTGCACCTTTGCACTTAACTTGAATATTATCATTGTTATTCGCTTTGAATCTAAATAACTACCTCTATCAACCGACCTTTATTTTTCTTCATTAAAAACTATTTTTAAGTACCAATTGCAATATTTAGTGTATGAAATGTATTTACACAGAAAGAAAAGAAGAGGAAAATAATAAAATAACAAGAAGAAGTCTTTATAACAACTTTACAATAAAAATAATAATATAATAATGATAATAGTCTTCTCATTCTATGAGTAGTGTAGATAGAATATGATTCGATATGTACTCAAGGTCCACTTTCTTTTTATTTTATATTTTGTATTTTAGTATAATTATATTGAAACTGCATCTGATTGCATTCAATTGAACATCTTTTTTGTTTTGTTCAAGAGTATCTGATGCCGATTCTTGAAAATTATTTATTTTATATTGATTTACTTTGAAAAGTTTTAAGTCATAAGAGAAATGTACTTAAAAGTAGTTATTCTGTTTTGGAAAGGTAAATATCATGAAAAGATGTTGAAGAGAAAAAAGTTTTGCTATAATACTTAAAACACTGAAAAGGTATTGGAAAATTATCGATCCTGTAATTAATCATCGTCTTGAGAACTGATCCATCACAAAGATCCTAGTAATTTTTTGATAGTAATTTGTTGTAAGGGATGGTAAAACCTAAAGCTGATTGTATGGCATGCCATCTTTAGTGCTTCGGTGTATGCTTTATGCTTGGTGCTCATCACAGTTGGTTCCAATTTATTTCCCAATTTCTTGTCGATTCGCTCATAAACACTACGGACACAATTTTGAGCTCGTTGTTCATGCTGTTCTGGTGTTGGTCAAAAGAGCAAAAATTAGTGACGCCCAAAAAGTTGATATATCGTCTGAAGAGTAAAAGCTTTGTTTGAACTCCTGAATATCTGGATTCTGGTAGATTCTCATGACTTGCTTGGGTATCATTTAATACAAATAATTTCCAGAATTGTGACCTGCAACTTTTAACGAAAAAAATTCTTAATTGTTTTAATATTATGAAATTTGTTGTACTTACCTAAACATACCTAATGCCCTCCTTATGCTTGATATTTTGATAGCAGGTTGCATTTTCTTCAATTCGTCTTGCAGTGTCTATTTTCATAATTAAATTCTCCTAATGCTTCATCATTAGAAGTTAAAATCAATAAAACGTTATTCTGTTGTCATGGTAATTTCATTGTTAAAATAAAAAGAATAATATTCGAGTATAAATTAAAACTGATGATTTAATTGTTCGAATTTGACCATCTGTTTGATGTTTCCAAAAAAAACTACGATTACATAAAACCGCATCAAAATGCATGTTTAACCCACGAAGTGTCACCTTTAATGCATAATTTAATTTATAAAAAAAACATTCAAAAAAACAAAACGTCCACACTTTGCATCACAAAATGATAAATGTTCGATTTTGTGGATCAGTAGCACATACACTACTTTGAGATTAAATCAAAAAGAAAATAAACCTCTCTACTGGTATTTATTACCCATTTTATTCATTATTCCATTTCATTTCACACATTTAGATACGTATTATAGACAATTATTTATAATGATCATCATGTTATATTGTCACTTTCTTCAAAACATCCTACTACTTGTCTTAAATAACATTTAAGAGATATCACATCACATATGCACCTATCTAACACTTTAATCATCGTATGGAATCGAATATGTGCCACCTACATTTTATTATTTTTTTTTACTCTAAATGTATGTAAGATTTACGATGCCATCCATGCATGTTACTTTGTTATGTTTTTGAAATAACAAAAAAAAATAAAAGAAGATGAAAAAGAAAAACATACACACACGTTATAATATGAGTGAGTAAAAGTAATTTCTTTTCAGTGTACACAAAATAACATAAAAATAATGTGTCTTGTAAAGTAGCTGTAAATCTTATGTGTAATCACTCTTCAATTGATTTGTGTCGGTTTTTTACTTCTTTTAACATTGTTGTATTGAAAATACAGTGTAACTACTACTGAAATTGACATAAAACATGATTTGATCGCATTAAATTGTGTGTCGGTTTCAATTTACTCTCAACATCACTTAAAACGATGCTTTTATTCTTTTCTTAGATTTCTTTTTTTCACAATTTTTATTATTAAGTGAAAAACGAAGAGATATATTTTTACACTGATATTTCAATTCTTTGAAAGTTTTTTTGATTCAGAAAAATTTCAATTACTTAATAGAATTGTGACCTAGTTATGCCACCCCTTTTCTATTCAAAACTAATAATAGTAAAAATTCGTGTTTTTGGTCAGAGGCTGTAAAGAAGAAAAGAAAAAATGAAATAAAATCATGAAACTTTACAAGAAACACGCATGAAATTCACTTGAGAACAGAGCACATAAATCTGTCAAGTAAAAGGAAAGAATTGACAAACAACAAATGTTATCAAAGTAAGAAAACACATATGTGACCTTGTTACAAGCGAAAAAAAATGAGTGAACTTAGACAATACATTATGTGTTTTTTGATTGTTTTTTTCTAAGTTTTCCATATATTATGTGTAATTTTTAATGTTTCACTCGTGGAAAGTGAAAAGGGTCTTCTCCACATGAGACACAATGACAAGTTTTTATTATGATTTGTAGATCGTGAAAAATTGAATAAAAGATTTAAACGAATACTTACTCACTTACTTGATGCTTTACGGATCAGATTACTACCTGACTTACGAATTACTCTGTTCAATTTCTTTTATACGTTTTCTGATTTAATTTGCCCTTTAATGAATTTCGACGTCAGAGTTCCAGGATTTCTTTACTTATTTATTAAGTGCTTACTTTCTCACTTACCGAGTAGCTTACTAACCTTATTTATGGGATATTAACTATTTATTGTACTCTAGACTATCACCTTACTCATTTTGACTCTAGAAGCCCACTGTGCCTTGGCCCTTAAATGCTAGACGCGTCGTATCAGGCTTTGAGAGTACTTCTCAGAAATGATCTCTTCAAAAATTAGAAAATGACATGCGACATGTGATCACTTTCCTGAATTGACCCAAGTTAAGAGGGCTTCTCACTTCATTTGAGAGTTGCCTCACTTCATTTGGTCCCTTTTTTTCATGAGATATGAAGATGAATGGGTATGTACAATCGACCTGTTTTAGCTACTTACCCTCTTACTTAAGGGCTACCTTACTCACTTACAAACAACCTTACTAGCTTATGAAGAACCTTACTTACTAACTTACTTTTGACATTTTCCAGCTTTGTCTCGTTGATGAAACAAAATTTATTCTACAAAAGGCCCCATTCGACGTCATTGATCCAAGTTTTGTTTAATATCATAACTACTCTCGATGTATCGTACCTTTCAAATCGATTACATTTCCTTAGTGCTTCACGTATCATATCATCATCATCATCACAAAAGCTGAAAGGTTTTTGTACGGTATTCAAGTAAATTTATTTTATTCAATTTTATAGCAATTTATATTTATGTCCTTAGTTTCTTCCCATGACACTTTTATGTACATTATTTCTTTGTGATGTTCTTTTCACAAACACACACACACACACACAAGCCCTACACTCAAAATAATAATAAACTTTATTTGTGTTTCAAACAAAATAATAATAACAACAACTATTATCTTTGTTTTATCTTAACTCACAAATAAGTGAGTGTGTGTGTCTGTAGGTTTGAAGTGAGCTATAGAATTCCCAAAAGCACCAAAAAATAATGTCATTTATCATTTTATATTCACACACACACACATTTATAAGTATATTGAAGGATGAATATTTATTGTTTGTGATGAGATGAGTCATGGCTGCAAAATTTATGTGAATATCAAAGTGTGACTGTGACAGAATTTTATCTCTCATGACTTTTTATACATCTTTATCTTTTTTCATGTTCTTGTTCTTGTTGGCAAAAGAAATTTAACTTTTTGGAAGTAAGAAGGAAGCAAAATTCTCTAATGTAATACTATAATACCATTAAAAAAAAGTCTTAGACAAGACAAAGTTTATTATGTTGTCTCATATTTCATTCAAGCATTAAATAGTCCTTCAATTAGTGACGATAACGAGTCAAGTTTCCTTAGATATATTTTTAATAACAAAACTTTTTCTTCTTCATTCATTTTCAGTTTAATCCAATAAATAAGTTTAAAAGTGCTCTAATTTGATCTGAATCATTAAAACAGGTGTATTTTATAAAAATTAAAGAACATTGGTGTTGAAAGCAAAAAAAAATGAGTCATTAGATAAGAAATTATTTAATAATGAAATGACATCACCTGCATTTAATTGGGTCTTTATCAGTTTAAATAATCATTGAATCGATAAGTAAATTGAAACACAATTGTTTTAAATTAGAATTAGTGAGTCAGTTTCCTTCTTGCCTTGGCTTGATCAGAAATCGCCTTCTAATTCCAGGTCATGTAAATTGAATCAGATTTCATGATATTTTTATAACACATTTAAAGTCATACTCGATTCATTTTGCACTAAAAACCACAAAATTCCGTTATTTTTCCATTTGAACAAAATAACAGCGATATTCGTGTAAAACTGATCACGCACCATTTCTTTCATTTTATCTTTTTCATATTATTTTACTGCTAATTTCCTGCACACAGTGAAATGCAAACCACAAAAATGCATTTGCCACAACATGATATCCCTAATTCTTTTTTGATTTATTTTTTTCCAGTCTTTTATTTAATTTTTTTTTTGTATTTAATCACGAAAGTCATGAAAAGAAATCAACACTTTTTAATGAACATGAGATCACTTTTTATGGTTATCTTAAAGTAAGTCAGAAAAGTGATGATCTTTCGATTAAAAAAATAAATTTGGTTTTGATATAATTTTTCTTGGTCAATTCATAATGAACTTTAATAAGGAAAATAAAGAAATAAATTTAAAAAAATTATTGCATTTTATCTTGTTTTAAAGATCTAACGTCATATATTTTTTAAATTATAGACCCAACAAGAACTTCTTTCATTTAATTTTTTTGTATTATTTTTATTACTTTATATTTGATTATTGTGCAGAAATGTACTCGTACTCACTGCATCTTATCTTCTTTGATGATCTATTGAATAAATAAATAAAAGTTAAATAAAAAAAATATAAAAAAAATCATAAAAAGTGTGCCTTGTCCTCAAGAAGTTATTAACTTCTAAAATAAACTTTTATGAGGAAAGGGGGTGGCTAACTAAAAAGTAAAAAACAAGAAGTTTTCAAGCAAAAAAAAATATTTGTAATAACAGCTTCACAAAGTTTTTAAAAGTTGAATTTTTTATTGAGTCTGATTTTGCGATGTGAGAAAATCTAAGGCCAAACAGTTGTGTAAAGACTTCCTGTTAATACTCAAAATTCAACTTTTAAAAACTTTGTGAAGCTGTTATCACAAATATTTTTTTTTGCTTGAAAACTTCTTGTTTTTTACTTTTTAGTTAGCCATCCCCTTTCATAAAAGTTTATTTTAGAAGTTAATAACTTCTTGAGGACAAGGCACACTTTTTATGATTTTTTTTATATGAAAATCAAAAATTCTAATGATGAGGCTACCTCCGCGCATGAAAATAAGACATAGTTTCAGAAGAAACTATGGGTCTACAATGGCCCGAAAAGGCTGTAGCGACGTTTTACTTGACTTCCATTTTTAGATGTGACCTAATATAAAAGTATTATAATAAGAGAATTCATGTGTATGGAAAAAAAAATTTTTTTCAAGTTCGTCCTAGGTCTTTGGTGTCTTCAGCAAAGTTGTAGCTTATTTTCAGAGGATTTTAGTGATATAATTTTTTTTTTAATTTTCCGGGAAATTTGTGGAAATTTTTTGATTTTTGTTGAAAAACCGGTATTTTAAACCAAAAGTTGTTCGGCAACTCTATTTTTTTATATGAAAATCAAAAATTCTAATGATGAGGCTACCTCCGCGCATGAAAATAAGACATAGTTTCAGAAGAAACTATGGGTCTACAATGGCCCGAAAAGGCTGTAGCGACGTTTTACTTGACTTCCATTTTTAGATGTGACCTAATATAAAAGTATTATAATAAGAGAATTCATGTGTATGGAAAAAAAAATTTTTTTCAAGTTCGTCCTAGGTCTTTGGTGTCTTCAGCAAAGTTGTAGCTTATTTTCAGAGGATTTTAGTGATATAATTTTTTTTTTAATTTTCCGGGAAATTTGTGGAAATTTTTTGATTTTTGTTGAAAAACCGGTATTTTAAACCAAAAGTTGTTCGGCAACTCTATTTTTTTATATGAAAATCAAAAATTCTAATGATGAGGCTACCTCCGCGCATGAAAATAAGACATAGTTTCAGAAGAAACTATGGGTCTACAATGGCCCGAAAAGGCTGTAGCGACGTTTTACTTGACTTCCATTTTTAGATGTGACCTAATATAAAAGTATTATAAAAAAGAGCGATTAAAAACAAATGTAGGAAAAGAATTTCGTGGAATGTGATTTGAAATGATATGGAAAAGTGCATTTAAAGAATGAGATTTTGTGGAATTAAAGTTCATGGCCGTAACTTGTGGAATTAAATTTCATGGACGTAATTTGTGGAATTAAAGTTCATGGACGTAATTTGTGGAAAATAAGTTCAAGAGCTTAACTTGTGGAATTGAAGTTCATGGACGTATCTTTTGGAAATAAAAGTTCATGGACGTAACTTGTGGAATTAAAGTTCATGGACGTAATTTGTGGAATTGAAGTTCATGGACGTAACTTGTGGAATTAAAGTTCAAGGTCGTAATTTGTGGAATTGAAGTTCATGGACGTAACTTGTGGAATTAAAGTTCATGGACGTAACTTGTGGAATTAAAGTTCACGGACGTAACTTGTGGAATTAAAGTTCACGGACGTAACTTTTGGAATTAAGGTTCATGAACGTAACTTCTGAAATTAATGTTCATGGACGTAACTTGTGGAATTAAAGTTCACGGACGTAACTTGTGGAATTAAAGTTCACGGACGTAACTTGTGGAATAAAAATTCACGGACGTAACTTGTAGAATTAAAGTTCATGAAAGTAACTTGTGGAATATAAGTCAAGAGCGTAATTTGTGGAATGTAAGTCAAAGAGCGTAACTTGTGGAACATATGTCTTAAGTCCAAGTTTTAAAATTTAACGGACAACCAACATGCGTGGCTTTTTTTCTCATATTTCTATCAAATCAATGTAAAATGCGTCAAAAACTACAAATATATTAAAACAGAACAGAAATAGAATTAAAATTAAATGAAATGAGAAACAAATAAAATGAAACAGAAAAATAATAAAAACCAACAAAAGATTGAACGATAAGTCATTTAAAAGTAAAAAAAAATATAAATTGTATATATTTAAAATTATATCATTTCTTCTCTTATATTATTATTATAGATAGACGCTGAGTATCAATATTAAACTTTTTTTTATTGTGTTGAACAAGACACGTGTGCGTAAACATGGCACATTGAGTTGATGACTTTTACTATAATTTTTTATTTTAAACTCTAGATAAATATTTAAAGAATAATAAAAAAGAAAAAAAAAACAAATTACGATACGATCACACATTTGCCTCCTCAAAATAATTGCCTTTACACATGTTAAAACAACCTAATCGAACTTCTCTTTCAGATTTTTTTGTTAAGATTCAATTCAAAAAAAAAAAATAAAATAAAAATAATTGTTTGTAATTATTATCGTGCGTTTCATTCTCATTACTTTGAATACGTTGAATTTCAAAGTAAAAAAATGTACACTCATCATTACCGATAGATATTTAAATCCATTTATTATCTGATCATGATCAATCAGTTATTTATATAGTTGATGGTTACCTCTCTTACAACATTATTAAGATGAAATAAGAATTAGATACTGATACAAATTTTATATTGTTTGTTCTGATGATCATCGTCATAAAATATATTACATTGTATCGATTGATCGTTAAATTTAATTTTCAAGTTAAGTCATTTATTATTACGATTTTTTTTCCTTCTTTTCATATTCTAAATGAAATGGTGCGTGTTTTAATGTACAGAAAGCGTAAAATCAAAGTGAATTCATGCGGGATTACATTTTCTTGTATTGTAGTTGAAATGCTCAACGCAAAAGTTTTTAATAGATTAAATTTTGATGATTAATGTGTGATATGATGAGTTCATTGATGAGGTGATTGCACGATAAATGACAATTTGATCTAAATCTAGTCGAAATTGGAGCGTAATTCAATTTTAAACACTTCAAAATGATATTTGAACGTTGGTGTCAAACAATATTGGATTAGTTTCGAGAGAAAAAAGTCTGTATCAACAAACTTTAATCAATAAGTTAAATAGCTCCAAGATATTTATATTAAAATTATTAAATTACACTTTACGATCACACACTTATAATAATTAAACAGCAATTTTTTTTTGCACACGTTGTCAAATTGACTGTAAAATAAATCCGCCACCAACACGCAAAATCAACGACTTGCCTCTTTTAAATTAAAATTCGTGTGATAGTCTTATATTTCTTCTTTCATATCACCATAATTCCATTCACATTGTCCGTCACATAAATAACTTACTTTTTTTTCATTAAATATTTATTTACTTATAAATCTTATGAATAAATATTTTGCTTTATTGTCTCATATTTCACCTACTACTTTGAATGTGTATATGAAACAAAAATATTTTGATGAAAACTTTTTTATTTTAACTCGTTGCACAAATGTCAGACATTTTAAAGTGAGTGTTTTTTTTCTCTCGAAAATAAACAAGCCAGAGAACATGACCGTTGTATCGTGGCTTTTTATTATTTTATTTGCGTATAATGAAAAGTCATCATGGAATGTAATTTGAGGCCAAAAATGCAATGAAATATAAAATAAAATTAAAAGCAAAAAAAAAACAGAACATACCAAAAAAATAACACGATGTATTGTACAAAATATCGTGACAGCATAATAATTGTTGTAATTTTAATTATCAGTGTGTAGTTATGAAATGAAACTAGGACCAAAAGAGACTGTTGGTGGTTTTGTCATTTATGTTAAATTTATATTTATATGAAAAAAAAATTGTTTTCTCTCCCTTTGTTTTTGATTTTGCATTATTTTTTTTTTTGAACTTTATACATGAATTTTACATTATGCCTACAATGTAAGATGCTATGTCCGTAAGGCATGTCATGTAGTACAGGGTGTTCGTTTAAGACAAAAATTTTAAAAGAAAGTTTTTAGACAAAAATTTTGAAGGAAGTCTTTTAGATACAAATTTTAAGAGAAGACTTTTAGATACAAATTTTAAAAGAAGACTTTTAGATACAAATTTTAAAAGAAGACTTTTAGATACAAATTTTAATAGAAGTCTTTTAGACAAAAATTTTAATAGAAGTCTTTTAGATACAAATTTTAATAGAAGTCTTTTAGATACAAATTTTAATAGAAGTCTTTTAGACACAAATTTTAATAGAAGTTTTTTAGATACAAATTTTAATAGAATTCCTTTAGATACAAATTTTAATAGAAGTCTTTTAGATAGAAATTTTAAAAGAAGTTTTTTAGACACAAATTTTAATAGAAGTCTTTTAAACAAACATTTTAATCGAAGACTTTAGACACAAATTTTAATAGAAGTCTTTTAGACAAGATTTTGTGAACTCATTTTAATTGATACCAAAATTTTGAACCCACTGTACATCAAAGCTTCAGCATAAACCTACTGCCTCAATATTTTAATATAACAAAAAATTCCTTTAAACTGCATCTTTGCTCACATAAATTAAATGATTTCAGGACACAAAAAATTTGACTAAAATTTATGAACTCTCAACTTTCACATGCTTGTATTAGCTTTGATTTATTTACCATACGTATGATAAAGAATTATGAACTGTATAACAAAATAAAAAAGTATGACACCTTTTTAAAGTTCTGGCTTTATCTCGTGCCCAATGTGGTTTCACAAACACGTAATAAATAAAAAAAAAATATAAGCTCAAAACATTTTTTTCCTCCATGTAGATTCTAGATACAATATTAAAATGAGTATTTCATGCTGATTCTTGTGCAGATTTATAAAATTTTATTTTATTTTTTTTGAAATTCGGAACAAAAATCACAATCACACAAGAGAATAAATCGCCTTGGGCCAAAAACAACATGAAATTTTTTTGTACTTTACGGTAAAATCATGTTCAAAAGTACGGGTGTATTACCTGAAGTGGTGTATCATAACATGAATAAATGAATGAATGATATAAAATAAAAAAAAAAGTTTAAAATAAAATTAACATTTGTACAATGATAATAATAAAATAAAAGAATTGTTATACTAATTTTAGCAAAGCACGGAATATGTTTATGAAAAACAAAACGATAGAGAGCCCCCGCAATGTTTGCTAATTTTTATGATATCATTATTTTATTTTTAACGCTCTGTATTTGCAATGTTTTTTTTTTTAAGTCAATTTGGGTTTTGGGAGATGAGACACCTATGAAAAAAAATATTTAGGCCACACACATTACGGTTACTTATCTAAGACACGAACTTTGGACAGGAAATATGTGAATATGTGAGACTATTAATATCTATTAAAGTCATTATCTGTAGTTTTTATTATTATTCATGCAAATCTTTTGTTTTTAGGTTACATGTCAAGAAATTGAACGAAAAAAAAAACGAAAGCGGTTTCTTAAATTATTCAAGGTTATCAAAAAAAAAATATTAGTAAAAGAAGAAGAATAATTGTGTCGATTATCTTCTTCAATTTAAGTATCTAAGAGCGTATTTTACGAAAAATTTCACTATCGTGCTCAATTAACCTGTGAGCACAACAAAAAACATAGCAAAATAGAACATTAATAGTAATAATACTTTTTTTTATTTTAAAAAATGATTAATGAATGTCAATTTTCTATTCTGTGTTCTTCAGTGTGAAATTTTTATCACTCCCTCATTCCTTCATTTATTTTAATTCATTATTAAATTTATGTGTGTTCAAATGTAATTTTTAACATACAATGAAATGAAAAAAGAACAAAAACCGCTTAAAATAATAAAAATATGTGAATCCGATGGTTAGTTAATTAATTAACTCAAAAGGGAAATGTTTCACCTTGTATTAGGAATTTTTGTTGGTTGGATTTGAATTATTTAGGGAATAAATTTTTTTTCGTTGGATTGCATGTTAAAGGAAATTATTTGACTGATCTAGATTTTTTGATATGATAAATAACGATAATAATCGTTGTCATTAATGATGGGATGGAATTTCATCGTTAAATTTATTACGTATTTTTTTTTATTTTGATGTGACTCAACAGGGAGAAATTTTTTTGGGAAAACAAGTGTTTTGATGGAATGCACCTTAAATTTATGATATTTGTTTAAAAATAAGGTTATCTGGAAATGAAATTTAATTTAAGAGGGTACTTACATTACAATTATGGTAGGGTCATGAAATGGATATGGCTTGTAAAGTCCTTACCTCTGTTTCAAAGGGTCTTGTTTTGTTTGTATTATTGCACGAAATTTTCATAGTAAACCTTAAACCCTAAGGCTAAGTGTTAAGGCAGTCCATAGCATTTATATTGTTATCTGAGAGCACTCTTATCCCAATTTGACAGAATAATAAGTGAGTCCGAGTTAGTTAGTTGAAATAATGTTTAGAGCGAATCGAATTCGCGCCCATCCCAAAGGCATGAAAGTTGAATGATAAAATACTGGAGTATGAAAAGAATAAGACTGTAAGGGCTTACTTACAGTAAGAGAGTTTGTAAGAACCTCATTACAGCTTTCTGATAATTTTAAAAATATTTCTTTTTCCTACGTTGTGCTCATTTCAAAACTTAATCAGAACATTAAAGTTCAAGGGGGTCGGTTGAGCCAATGACCTTTAAAGTTGAAGCTCTAACTCAACAATGTAATGAAAAAAAGATCGAGTCCTTATGATGTAATGAGGTCCTTACTGAGTGCCTTACGTTTATCAAAATAAGTCCTTAATTTACTTCTTCACAATTTTGAATCTCTTTGAAGTCAAAATCGGGTTCATTGATAACGATAAAAGTTAAAATTGAATTCTCACATTTTATTTAAAATCTTAACAAAACCTGGAGCTCTTCTTTTTTCATTTTTTTTCATTATTCAGATCTTACATTGAGATAAGCCCACCATAAGAATACTTTTCCTTTCAATTGTCGTGTCAAAATAAACATCGTAGCGCATCTAAATACCTCTTCTTTGTATCCAAATCTAATTCAATGTAATAATTTTTAATACTAGATTCCATAATTCCAACAAATAATAATCATTCCAACTATCAAATTTGTTGATCTTTTTCTAGAAAACATGAAATTCTTAACGGTCTGATGCGTCACAAAATACCCTCAAATTTAAAGTTGCGATTGCATCTCTTCATAAAAAAAAAACAATCAGCTAAAATAGAACCTATCGTTAAAATTAAAATAATATGAGAATTATAACCCACAAAAAAAACCTTGAATTTCATTGAAATTTGAAATAGAACAAAAAAAATATTTTTTTTTAATATCAAGGGGAAACTGATTATTATCACACATTTTCATAATAATAATTATAATTATTTCTATAATTCCCATTTTTTTTGAGGATATTTTTGTGTGTGTTGCGTGTTTAACATTTTACATATATGCTGTACCCTATTCTTGCATTTCATCAGCGTTCGTGTTATATTTCACTTTTTTTTTATTTTATTTTTAATATTAACAAAAATGCTGACAATGACACAATAGTTTTTTTTCCACACACATTTTATTTAATGAAATTCTGATCACAACATGAAACGTTGAACTGTAATTTTTTTACAAATGTAAAATTAATTAAAGAAGAGTTTTTTTTTAATGTTATATGGAATTACATTAATTAAAATTTAATTTACAAAAAAATGAGAGAATTTTATAGAATTATCATTTAAAATTAATGTTAAATTGAATTCTTTTCATACAAAATTTTGATGATTTGATGAAATTTTTCCGTTTATTTGGAGCTTAGTTTCGCTTGGAATGATCACTTTAAAAAAAATTAAATTTAAAATGCAAATAAATTTTTCTAATCCATGTCATTTTATTTTACCCTTCCATCCATAAAATAAAGTGATTTGAAATTCCAATTTATTTGTAAAAAAAATGTATAAGTTGTGTCTTCACATCACAATCACAATCACATGGTTCTATTCAATTCCATTTTTTTTTGTTACAATTTATAGTCTGGTCAGGAAATTTTATAACGTGATTAAAAATAGAGTAATTGAATTAATTTATTTTTGGTTTGTTTGTTCATTTTTTAAAGTAAATCCGTGAAATTGATGATAAATGGGCTGTTCGATGCACTGTTGTGTGTCTGTCTGTTTATAGTCAAAGCACGAAATGGTCCGCAATTCGTTTTGATGAACTTCACAAAGAAGTCCACGTACGTGACGTTTACGAGGTTAAGTTTTTGAAAAAAAAACGAATTTTATATGCATTTTTGCAGTCCGCATACAGCCCTGCGGGACATTTTGAATTTAAAATGTAATTTTCTTGACTAATCATCGATTCGACGGACTCGCAAATCCCAGAAAGGCCGTAGCCAGTCGAATTTTGTATTCATTTTTGCAGTCTGTTTATTGCTTTGCGGGTGGTTTGCGGGACATTTTGAACTGAAAGTGTTATATGCTTGCCTTATCATCGAATCGACGGACTCACAATTCCAGAAAGGCCGCAGCTGGTCGAATTTTGTATTCATTTTTGCAGTCGGGTTATTGCCTTGCGGGTGGTTTGCGGGACATTTTGAAATTAAAGTGTAATATGTTTGCTTTATCATCGAATCGACGGACTCGAAAATTCCAGAAAGGCCGCATTTTCCACCGGTCCGTTTTATAAAGTGAAAGAAAGTGAAGTTAAATGCAAAATTCAAAGAGCACTAAACAGAATGTCAGGGCCAAAAATTATACTCAATCCACCCCTGCACTGTCAATGTGGGGATGCGTGTGTTGACTTTTAAAATGCGCTTTTCCCCATTTCCTTAAATTACCTTTTCCATTTTAAATTTTTACATTCATTGTGTTTGAATGCACAAATTTGCGGGATTAAATGTCATCGTCATCGTACATACATTTCACATTGTCATAGCAATCCACGTTCCTGGACTATTTTTAATGAAATATTATTTTTAGAAAAATTTATTCAGTCTCATGCACACACATTACATATTCGGATTAACTGTTAATTGGATTTGAATTCCACGATTTTTCAAAGTTGAGTGGAGTTAAATTTTATCATGTGATAATTGATTTGATGAAGTTTCATTTCATTTTACAAACATGATCTCAAGGTTCAAGGACAAACAAAAATTTTGTTGGATGTTCATTTTAAAATTAAATCATATCAAATTTTCACCTTTTTTTCATATGAACTGGAAGGAAAAAAATAAATCGATCAAACACTTTATACATGAACGGAACATGAAAGTGCGGGTAACTAATCATCAAATGAAATTCAAATTAGTCAAACTACATTAATATTAAATGACCTGTTCATTTATAAATTTTTTTTATCGGTTCCTTCCTTCATTTGATACATTTAACTTTTTACATTTCATCGTCTTTGGTTAACTATTCATAGAAATGAAAAAAAGGTCTCATCACTTGATAATTTGTGAGCTACATAAATAATAAAGTGTGGCCGAGTACTAAATTTTTTGATGATGAAATTATAACAAAAAAAAAAAGGTCTTAACATTTGTTCTCCTCTATTTTATTTTTAATTTACCTTCGTTTAATTTTTTTTTTCATTGAGTCCATTTATTGCAGGTGTTGTCACCTAATTTTTTACTTCTACATGACCTTCCTTGTTAGGAGAACAAACAAATATCAGATTTCAACTTTTTAGAGACCGATTTGTAATTTTTTTCATCGATTCTCTATTCTATTTGAAAGGTGGTCGTTGATCCGATCAATTTTTGATCTATTATCGATTTTGAATAAATTATCATTAAATTTTGTGGAATATTTGTTTAAAAATTAGATACAATGAAAAGAACAAATTTGAAACGTGAAAAAATTATCAAAGAAATAAAATAAAAAAAAAAAACTTAAAATTTATGTTATGTCATTATTTAAACAAAAGGTGCGACTTTAATATCATCTTTTTCTTTCATTTCATTTTCTTTTTTTTTCTTTCTCTGTATATAAAAATATATTAAAATTCTTAAAAATTCACAAAAAATAAACCATAGCTAGACAAATATGTTGATGTTATTTTCAAATTTTTGTTTGAATATTTTATTAGCAGTACGCTCCATGCACACAACGAGAATGTACCCGAAAAAAAGTTTATGGGTGACTTTACCTATCTTTTTTTTTGTATTTTTATCATCGAAGAATTCACAGAGAAAATATTTTTTTTTTTTTAAACGAAAGAAATATGTGTTGATACCACACGCACTTTTTATTTTGTGGATAAGTTTAACCACAGTTTTTGTTCAAATAAATTTTTTTTTACGTGAAATATTTCCTATAAACTTTGGCCTTTTATCATATCAGCGTCTTATTTTATGCATGATAAGTTTTTGAAATTTATTTGGTGTGTAAGTCTCATGTTATATATTGAGTTAAATCCCTATTAAAGGAGGATAAAATAAAATTTATTTGAAAAATATTTTCTTGATGAATAGTTTGTTTTACAGTTTTGAATGAAAATTGCATATGAAATCCATATTATGGATGAAGGATGGTGATGATCTTACGTGTAAAAGTGAAAATTTTATGAAAATAATTTAAGACAATAAATTTCTAACTAATTATTAATTCCTCTTAATTTTTTTTTCATTTTAGGTGAGTGACAATGAAATGAAGATACATTCAATTTGATATGAAAATACAGCAAAAAAAACCTCATAAGCCTTTTATGATTTTATCAAAACCGACGAAACATTGAGGGAAAAAAATCAATTAAAGGTACATAATTTCTCATTCACTTATATGCGAGAAGGTAAAAAAAATGTAAAATTCCGCTAAAAAACAAGTTTCATTTTTATGTTTTATCAATTAACTAAACCTGATCTTCCTTTTTTTCATTACATTCAATGTATATTTTATGTGCAGTGTGTAATTACTGACAATATAATAACCACACTTTGGTTTAGATATGATCAAAATAATGATCATCACTGACTTTATAATAAAAGACAGAATATAAGTTGAATTATTAATAATGGTAATAATGCCATTTGATGTTCATCTGTTTTGGACAGTGGGTTCAATTTAAAGCCGTTAAACTAAAGTTTGAAGATTTGAAATTCCTGAGAATTTCTAAGATCAATGCTATCACTTGTTTGAAATAAAAAAAACACTGACATAAATTTAAACAATCAGCTCATTCTTTTAAAAGCATATGATTATTATGTTGAATCATTTAACCACGTTTCAGTCAGAACTATTACATCATATGGAAAAGTGCCGTACAGGGTGGTTAGTTAGGATGCATACTAGCATTCTATGTGCCGCTGTTCGAATCCCGACGGTGTCCGAACCAAACACCTTTTCTTTAAACCGGACTTAAAACAAGTTTTAAATTGACTCTGGAACTGTTTCAGCCTCCCCAGATCCTTTCACAATTAAAAATCTAAGTGGATAATTCAACAACAAAAATCTTACAGTAGTAGCAAAGGATGGATAAGCATGGTTGGTATCACCACTATACACCATACACACTACATTCTTCGTATAGCATTAGTATTAAGTTAATGATTGTAAAAAATCCTACATTATCGATATTTGAACATATTGTTACGCTAAATATGTATGGAGAAGTGTGGGCAGCATCGGAGATATTATTCAGAAATGATTTAATGCCACCCATGTTTTGATAGTAGATAATCAGCTTCTTAATTTCAATGGATAGTGGACGAAGTTCTTGTTTATCTGTCTAGGTTGATCTGCTTCCGGGCGAAAATACCGATTTGTTCGTTGCATCAAATTTCTGAACATAATAAGATTCAGACATAGAGTTTCAGGCACCATATTTAAAGGAATGTCAGATTTGAATGACAGATATGTCACATCACGATTGCTTGACAACCGATCAGTCTTAACATGATCAGCGCCAAAATTCCAGAGTAGAAGATTTTTCAATCGATTCAGTGAAAAATCAGGATCAGTAGAAGCCACGTATACCCATTGATAATCATAATGTTCAATGTCAGCTTTCAGTCATTCAGAACAGGAATGTCATTGACAACATCACTTTGATCCTCATTATGTGTGATATCGACAACAGTGAGCTCATCGACTGTGACAAATGAAAATGTAGAATCATCAAGGGACTCAGCAGACGTCACTGTGAGAGTGAGAGTGTGAGCGAGTGAAAGGAAGGAAGTGTGTGATGATTTTTGACATTACTCGTCTAGGCAAATCAATTAAAGCTGAAATCTGCATCTTCTGAAACCGTCTTTAAGCTTGGTTTTTAGATCTAATCGCTTTTTTATAATGACCTACAATAAAATGAATACACTGTATAAAATAAAAATCATTGAGATAGATATGCATAAAAGTAAAGATGGTATTATTATTAAACTATTTTGATTGATTACATGCAACATTTTTTCTAATAATATAAGTAATAATAAAAAAGTGTTAATGATGGTTATTGTACAATGATAAAAAATCATATTTAATAATAAATTTATAAATAGATTAATGAATGAAATCTTCTCAAATGAATGAAATATTCTCAAATGAATGAAGCATTTTCTTAAATCTAGATTCCTTTTAATTTAATGCATCATTAAAAGAAAATATTCATTCATTAAATTGTCCTTTTAAAAAATAATAATTTATTAAAATGAAAAAAGGTATAAAAATACCTCAAAATTCAAGTTAAATATAAATTAAAAACAGAAAATAATTAATGAGCATTCATTCATTAAAATAAATATTTTTAACTCAAATACTTGTGCAAAGCACTTACTGTTATTGCTCTCACTACACCAACAGTCATTTCATTACTAAAATCCTGTAGCTCATATTTGCTTGAAACAAAAAAAAAATATAAAAAAATAATGATAATAAATTGAATAGTACACGCACATTATTATTATTATTACACTTAATGCTATGATTCCATTTCAGTTTATTTATTACTCACATTTCGATGTTTGTTCTTCTGCCGAAATTATTAATGACAAACATTAGATATTTATTTTGTAGAATCATAATATTACACCATGTATTATTAAATTTTTGTCTCTTTTTCTCTATTTTTTCTTCTTCTTGAATTTAGTTGATTCGTTGAAATTGATGATGAAATTTCAAATTTTCTATTTCACGGAATTCTGTTTAAATGTTTTTTTATTAAATTAAATTCAAAGAGTACGCGCAACATTATTTGATTAATATTATTAAAATAAATGACCTTAATATAATACCATCAAACAAATTTATTTTTTTCTATCATCATCCCTTTTTTTGGTAAATTCTAGGTTATTGTTACTATTACCATAACATGCCATCATCGTAAAATAATAATAACTGTAATAAATACCATTAAACATCAAAAACTGATGTTGTTCATGAAAGCTTTAATACATTATTTGTCTTTTTTTTAATATGGAATGCACGCATTTGTGGTTAACCTAATGTTTATTGGAGGCTATTATTAAATTAATGTTTAATTTTTAATGTTTTTTTTTTGTATTTTAAATGAAAATGAAAAATAAAATGAAATTTTTGTGAGAGAGAAATGAAATTAATGAGTGCATTTAGTTGGATAAAGCATTTCATTTTAAATGTTTTAAATAATAATTTGAATTGCGCATTATCACTTCCAAAATATTTTTTTCCATTGAATTTAAAAAAATAGTATAGATTTTTAATTTAAATAATATTTAAAATCAATATTTGCTGTAATTTTACTAACATTAAAATGAATTTTGAAGTTTGTACTATTTTGTTTTAAGACAAAATATAAGTTAAGCAAACATAAACCATGTTAATTATTTTAATTTTTTTTAAAAATCATTTATTTTGAGATAATTTTTTTTCTTCTTAGTTTTCATTGATAAAACAAAGAAATTATCACTTACTTGTAAGTTTTAATTTTGTACCAAAAAAATTATGTTAAAATGAATGTAAATGTTTAATTAGTGTTCCAATATTAATGAAAGGTGGTTTCAATTCCTATTTTTATAATGAATATTTTTCTAAGAAAAAAAATGTATAACGTGAGAGATTTTTAAAGTCAATACTGTTAAAATTTAATGTAGTGCTAAACATGTCTCATTTGAACTGAAATTGAAAAGGAATCGAAGCATGGAAATAATGTTTGGGACAATAATAACACTCAAGAACGTTAATTTCAATGACAAAAAGTTACCTTAGATGTATCTGCTAAACTTAGTGTTAGTAACTGTGAAAGGTAGATCTTGGCCGTGTTATGTGGTCTCTTAGCACCACAGGCTGAACTACATTGGATGCCATTTGTGAAGCAAGTAGATAACTGTCATGTATCTGGCAACTCTTTACCAATAAGGAAAAAAAATAAAGTCATTCGTCTGACACCCTCTCTTTACGATATTGGTTATAGGCAAGTACACAAGGCAAGTGGTTTTCTCAGAAGAGAACCAACGAACAGATCTACAGATGGATCCATTGTGCATATGCATTTATCTTCATATCTGAAGAAGAAGGAACCAAATCTAGAGAATCAACTAAAATAATAAGAAGTCTATTAGACCTGGTTAGGTTCAGCAAAGTGTCCACATCTTCTCAGAAAGCTAAGCAATCTTCTGACTACATCTTCAATCTTATGACGAAAATTCGTTTGTTCCTACTTGTGCTCCGCTTACTATATCTAGATCATTAGCACATCTTAAGAATTGCGTTAAATATGTGGCAAGGATGGATCACAATAGGACTCTTTGAGACCGCGATGGTACCCTTGTAAAACCTAACCTAACTTATATAGCAAGTGTTTAAGATGTTTGAATACTAGTTTTGAAAACCTCATTGACTAACAGATTTGATTGTGCGTCATCTTGTCGAAGCCCTGTTTTGAACATTAAATATTCCGACACTTCATTTCCAAGACTTATTTTGCTCGTAGAGCCATTAAGAGTCATAGCCATTAGTCGTATAAGTTTAAGATCAAAACCTAGTTCTTTCATAACCACAAACAGCTCATCGTGTTTTACTTTGTCGTCAACTGCCTTGAAGTCAATGAAGAGATGGTATGTATGAATTTTGAATTCTAAGCCTTTCTGTAGATTCAGATGAATGTTAAAGATCTGATGCGTTGTAGACCGATCTCGCCTTAGCCACATTGGTATTTACTATAACCTTGGTAGATGTTTGCTATATTGATTTTAAGAAAGCTTTCGACTGTGTCCTCTTTAAAGTAGTGAAGTTACCTAAAAAATTGGCTTGTCATATTCGACTAATCACGTTCCATCAGTTGTTTCTGAAAGGAGCCATGTTACTGAATTTAATCAATAAGCGGAAGTCCAATCTATATTTTTTTGTCATTAAATTTGAACTTAACACTAAAGTTAATTACCTTTAAGACATTTACACAAATTATAATATTGCTAATCAATGTAATTATTACTAATAAAAAAAAAATATTCCATTAATCCGAAACTTAGCATTAAAAATATATTAATTATGTTTACGTCAGGTGCATTCATAAAAATAATAAAAAAAGAAAAAAATAACATACATTCATGTTTTATATAAAAAAAATTAATGATAAAATAATAATTAATAACAATATTTGTATTTCTTTGTAACTAATTTTTTTTTTTATCCATATTATTAAATGAAAATGATTGACACTACAATCGTTAAGTCTTTTGTATTTGAACATTTACAATAAAGCAGAAAAAAAATTGGATAAATTTTAATAAAAATGGTGACTTAGCATTAAATCATATTAGCAGCAAAAATATTATTAAGTAATATTAAATGAGTTAAATGTAAAGCAAAAAGGCTTTAAGCAAAAACAATGATTTCAGTTTTTTTTGTATTATTTTTTATTTTTATTATTAAATGACGTGGATTTAAATTATTATTAGCATACACACGTTACATTACATTACATAACATAGCCTGACTTTTTTTGTGGTTCCAGACAAATTTGAGGCAAAATGTGAGTTAATTATAAGTTTGTTTTATTTTATTATTTGTATGGAAAAAAATATTTGAAGTGCTTAACTTTTGATGGTGAATACAAGCAAAACACCTTTTTGTATGTTTTTTTTGTTATGAAAAGTATTGTAAAATGTGTGCTTTTATTAGGTTTCCTATCGAATTGAGATGAAATGCGATTGAAGTAGACATTTTTCTCGTCTGTTTGTTCCTTTAAGTGCTTTATATGACTTTTCATGTCTTAAGGAGGACTTAGGCCTCATTATGTTTGACTTAAAGCACGTATAGGACAGAGAAAAAAACAGCGCCAAACTAACTTTACGGCAATGAAATGAACTAACACAAATTTTTGCATTATTTTAATTTTTAGTTTCGAAAATGGCCGCGTAAAGCGCCAATTTAACATTTTATACTGATTTTATCGCGCGTATGGGATGTCAAATACCTGCTTTAAGGCATATATTTCAAAGAAAATTCATATCATACTGTTTTACTAAGTCCTAGTCTTGGCATGGCCTGGAATTTTTTTGCAGTTTTGTCTTTTCTGGCTTTTTTCTTCAGCTCCTCACTGAAAGATCCTCCAGATCTCTCTTGATGTCTTTGGATCCGTGGTAGGCCTGAGTGCTGGTTCTCTTCAGAGTCCGTTCTAGAAATCCGACGTCAAATAACCGTCTCAATCGTTTCTGAAAGTGTCGTTAGAGCACTTTCTTCATCCTTTCACATCCCATCTAAGATCATGTTGGGATCAAAAGGACAATACAAAAAGTGCATTCAATGTATGAAAATATGCTTATGCATGTCATTCACGAGTACATTTTACAATGATTTTCAGTATTTTAGCACACATGCTGTATTAGCTTCCAGGCATATATCGATCGTGTATGAACAAAAGTTAAACTGTAATAATCATAATATTTACATTTTACACACATTATGCTTTAATAAACTCTGACTTTATGGCGCATTGAATTTTTTTTTAACTTATTCTGTAAAATTCACTTGTTTCTGAGTCGTTTCACGATGTTTAAAGAGGTATTCTGATTAATTAAACCAGGTCAACAAGGCAGATGATAAAAAATGTATCTATAAAAAAGTATCCGTATGATAACCGGGTCTCAAAATGACTCAAAGGAAATGATTTTTTTTTATCACATTTAATTTATAGGACATGTCAGGATAGCTTTAAACTGCTTAATTCATTTTTAATTGTGCTTTTATTCAGTAAAGTCGTTAAAAATCAAATTAAAATGATTGAATTCAACTCGATTCAATTATTTCTTATATTTGTTGGTATTTCTCAAGTCCAAGGCATTAGTACCATTGAGACATTTTTCAAAAATTCTCCAAAAAAAATAATAGAATGTTTTGAACCTGAGGAGCTTTCCAAAATAACAGTGAAATCAGTAAGAAATTTTTTCATTTCACTTTTATTTAAATTTAATTGACTCATTTTCCTTTTTTCAAAGGACACACAAATGTATAACAAATATATCGCTGTTTGCATGATTGAAAATGATTTGACTTTAGAAAAATGCTTTGAACTTGATTCCCCCAAAAAATATCTTTTGTTAAGCAATAAAAGTGAAGTCTCAATTGGCGTCGTTGGCTCATCAATCCAGAATACGACTTATGATAAGAAAAATGTGACATTTTGTGGATTTGATTCTTTGAATGTTGGATCATTTCATGGTAAAATGCATTTTTTCTAAAACTACTTTGAAAGTCATTCGAAATTTATTTCCAGGTAATTTAAAAATTGATTTCCTTTCCTTTAAAAAAATTGAAAACCTTCAATTCGGACCTCAAACGTTAGCGAATTTGTATGGGACCACAGTAAATTTTTCTTTAAATTAAACATTAAAATATCCTTAAAAATGTAACTTCACAGGTCAGTTTTTTAAATACCAATATCACAAGTCCGCTCAATGTAACAAACATCAGACAACTCGTAATTCGTGACTCGAATTTGACTGCGCTGCAAATCGGAAGCAACGTAAGATTCAAGAATTACGATTATATCATTAAAAATGTTGGACTTATTTGTGTTCGGACGGCTTCTCGATCAGTTGAATGTAAAAATGAAGTAAAATTACCTTCCAAAAATGTCAATAGAACATCGAAAGCCCTTAAACCTTCAACCACTTCAAGCATTGAATCAAATGATTTTCAAGTAATTATCAAACAAATTCCGTTTTATGGCTTTTTTGGATTACTCATCGCTTGCTCACTGATGATAATGGTGACTATTTGTGTATGTAAAAGTAATACAACGCTAAAGAAGAAGAATAAAATCCTGAAAAATAAACAAAATGATAATGAAAATGGAATATTGAATGAGTATGAGGATGTGATTAATGTTGAAACACAGGCAAATACTGCAGCAGAATCGACTTCCGTTGACTTGATTAACCAAGAAATTTTGAATGATAAACTCAAAATGAACATTCCTGAGGGGAGTTTGGCTTTGTATAAAATTGAAAATAAAATTGACACAATTCTAACTCCGGATGGTGAAGAGCCGAACTTTGAGTTTGATAATGAGTGAGAATTTCGTCAAAATGATTTACATATTTACTGCATTAAATGGATGCTTCAATTTAATTGGATTTCAATAAAGATTTTTATTAACTGTCCTTTAAATAACTTTATGAAATTTTTTGAGTTATAAATCAAAACTTGAAGAGAATGTCTGGTCTCTTGGATGTGAGGGTGTGGCCAGCTCTTTTATTTTCAAGCCAAACCCATTAGGGCACAGTTTTGGGTTGAGAGTGTAGGCAAAGATTATACATCCCTGAAGTTAGCAAAGACCTTAAAACTGACTTTTATACGATGGAAGGTGTTATTTGTAGGTCTTGCCCCCCTCGGACCTTTTGGAAGGTCAGCAAGGAAAAAAACCCACCGCATCGATTAAAAATCAATTTATAAGGTCTTTGCTAACTTCAGGCAAGTCAATTTTATCCTAATTTATCTTTATATTTCCCCATTCCTTCGAAACTTATCTGAGATTGAAATGACATATCTGAAACTGAAAAGTGAAAACCCAGTAACAGAGATGAATAACGCGTCATGACGTCTGAAATGCGTTATCTGCGGTTAAAAGAAGGAATATAAAATTTTTGCATGATAAAAGTTGAGCATTTTCCAGTTAGATATTTAGAAATATCCAATGATGAAAAGAAAAAATGACACATTTTGTTGAAAAAAATCATATTTAAAGCGTTTGCCTGTCAAAATAATTCTCAGTCCAACATTAAACTTCAAAATTACACAATGAACTTGATTTTTCGTCTTTTTACATTGTACAACATTCTTGTGGCTGTAGTTCAAGGTGACTCAACAATAAATTTTCAGGATGACCGATGTAAAAATAACGAAACGAGATTCTGTAAATTAGATTATTCTGGCCAAATATACAATTGTCAAAATAAATCTCTCGAAATAGCAATAACTGCTGGAAATCACTTAGTGACTCCCCATTTGAACAAAAGCTCTTTTACATTTTACAGTTTGTCAAAATTAAGTCTTTGTGGATTTCGTAAAATCAAGATCAGTTCTCTGCCAAGTAAGCTTGATTTTTTTTCATTTTCTTCAACAAAATATGATTTAATGAAAATTCTTCATTAATTTTAGATGTAAATGAATTTACTTTCAATCACATCGATAATTTAAAACTTTCGAAAGATATTTTTCACAATTTTTCCACTTCAAAGGTATGAATTTTCAGTTTATGAAATATTTCAAAAAAAAATAATGAAATAATTCCATTTCAGCTTCACATTAATAACACTGACATTTTGACACCATTATACATCAATTACAATGTACGCGAACTTTTCATCAATGAATCATTTATTACTATGATTTTCATATCCAAAGAAACTTTTGTTGACTTTAAAAACACAAACTTTAATGAGATTTCTTGTGAAAAAAATCATGAAACATATCAAACGACTTGTTTCGTCTTTAAAACGATCAAATCAGCACATTTTATTTTTAGTGAGAATACTGTGATGACCCGTCTTTTAGCGATGCACAAATTGGAAATTGAAAATCGATTTTTCTTTTATGGACTTTGTGGAGTGTCTGGGCTTGTTATTACAATGTTAGCAGTTTTAATATACGCTAAATGTAAGATGAACAACGGTAATCCTGAAAATATTGAATAATAAAAAGAACTTCATTATATAAAATTGATTAAAAATGTGAAAATATTGATTGAGTTACCGAGTGTTTATTTAAATGAAAATTTTAAATTAAAAATGAATAAATGTAATTATAAAAAAATTAAAGTGCGTTTTCAAACAAACATTTCGAATTTGCTATCGCTAATTCATTACCTTTTTAACTTTATTTGTGCTCATTTTGTTAATAGGATTCACTAAATTTTGCTATCGGACCGCTCTGTAAATAAATAATAATAAATTGTGAGTCTAGGCTTGAATTTAACCTTTCAAATGTCGAATTCATTTATCATATTCAGGATTGATATCACCATGTTTTAAGGATATTACATGTAAAAAGGATATTGTGGCTGGTTTTTTGATAAAAATTATAAAAATTCCTTTTACACATACAAAAATGTCATGCAATGCATAAATGAATCATTTTAATGTGTGCTCTGAGTTTTTAATAAATTTTTTTTTGAAATGATTCTCAGTAGTGAATTGTCGTTCAACGATTAGCTATGAGTTTGTTTCATTATCTGGTCACATCTATTAGTTTTGTTTTAGTCCTAGCATTAAAAGAGGAGCCAAAGTGTGGACCACCAGAAAAAGTCATTTTTAAAGCAACGACAAATGGATTTTTCGGGGTTTGCATTTATAAATTTTTGTTTTTTTTATTAATTTGAAAAAGTATCCTTACCTTTTAGTTTTACAATTTTTACACATTTTCTAACCAAAAAGAAACAAATAAATGTTTCGTCAATAACCACGGCTTTTCAAAAAATTGTGAAATGATGTCATTACAAAAAGTTTTAATTGTAGACAGTTATCTGTCTTTTTCACAATTAATGCAGTTTTTCTACCGTTTACAATTTCAACAATTTTTCTTAAATCAAGACTATGATTATTACGATTCATATACTGGGCCAAATTTTAATAAAACATGTAAATTATCATTCTCTCGTTATCAATATGTATCACTACAGACAATTCCTGATCAATTTTCAAGTATGTGTTTTTTTTTCATTCAATTAATTTGAATTTCTAATTAAAAAGAAACAAAATATTTAGATATAAAGGAAATCAGTTTTGAGCGCGTTGTAGCACTGGAAATGTTTAAAGAAACCTTTAAAAATGTTAAATTGAATAAGGTAATATTTTTTTTTAAATTTTGAGATCAACTAATTGGCAGTACTGATTTTAGCTTGTGATTGATAACACAAATGTAACCACACCCATTTATGTTAATTATGGAATTAAAGAGATTTTTATAAATAAGTCAATTATTTCTGAGATATTTATATCATTATCAATCTAATTCCAAGTGAACCGTCTGATTCAAGAGGATATCATAATAACGATTTCGAACTAAGTAATGTTCAAAATATGAATCAAAATAGCGCTGTCAATGATGAAAGAGACCAAATTTATGTCAATCAAGCAGATTATTTAAATTTACAAACAATCTCAGCTCCGAAGAAGAAATGAAGTACATTTTCATTGATTTTCATGTCATGTATCCACATTTTTCCATTCAATAAAGATTTTATTTGATTTACTTTCCCTTATTTGTTACAGTACAAGAAAAGGATAATCCTGCTAATATGAAAGGCGTGCACTGATAATCCAATTCAATACAATGCATAGTGAGAGTGAGTGAAAGAGTGAGATGATGATAATAAAACCAGCTCAAATTTTATGTTTCAAAGCCTAAGTGCCAAAAATCATAAAATAAAAGGCAGGCGAGACATAAAAAAAAATATTCTTTTACGACTTGACTTGAACATAAAAAAATATCAAATGAAAATATCACAGACTTGTGTTGTGCCTTGTTAGGTATTTTACACTTTATCCTGTGTAAGTAAACGAAATTTAATGGGTTAAATTAGGTTGAATGTGTATGACATGAAACCAACATCACACACACACAGTAATTTATAATGCCATCAAAAAGTCATGTGCGATATGAATGGGATAAGTTTTTTGTTGTTGTATCCAGGAGTTATGATATTTACACTCACACACACACCCACACATATACGTATACATACAGAAAAAAAGTCATCAGATAAATTTTAAAGGGAAATAAAATTTTCAATTACCAATCCTTGATCGCGTGTGTTTATGTGTGTGTAAGACTTTATTAAAACCATGTCACATTTCAAAGTAATGAAAGCAAAATAGTATGTTAATTGAAAGTAAAAAAGGGTACTCTGGCAAAATTTTAGCAGGTACTCGACAGTATGGCACCTTTAAGGTCATAAAATTGCGTGTACGACTAATAAAAAGGGATAACGTGACACCCGGTCGCTTTTTGACCTACATTAAAGTAGTTACAAGAAAATACTTGAAATTTCTCTTGTTTTTTTTTTATTTAAATGAACAACGTCGTGCCACTAATAAAAAAGTGATGAAATGATGATGAAAATTTCAAATTGGAATGAAACATTAGCAAAGGTTATGAATGTTAATTTTGAGTAGGTTGACAGTAAAATAACATTTTATTAAATTGATGGAAATTTTCCCATGTAAATTCATCATTTTTATATGATTTCATGTTACAAAAAAAAAAAAATAAAAATGAAAGGAAAGAGGAAAAAACTTTCCATGTTTTTTTTCCTTGCTTATCAAAGAATAATATCCGTGAACGTATTTCATTTTTAAGATTAAATTTTGTATTTAAAGTACACACAATAAAAAAAAATTTTCATAGGATTCGTCCCAAGGAAAAAAAATTTTAGAAGAAATGAAGATAAAATGATGACAACGACATTGAATTAAATTGAGATACAAAAAGATGTGGTTCAACCACAACTGAATAAAAGTTGTCTTGTATTTATTTAAAAATAAAATACACAAAACACACACTTTCCTCTTTCAGCTTTTTGTGATTTTCTGCTAAAATTTATACATACAAAAAAAAATATTAAAATTTCGCATCGCATCGCATCCAAAATAAGGAAAATAATTTTCAAAGGTATAATAAAACAGTTTTGTATGTATTCAGTTTTATTTAAAAACATTTTATATTATATTTAAATAATAAACTGCCAAGTCTTGTGCCATGAGCTTCTGTCAAAAGAAGAAGTTAAAAAAAAGAGAAAGAAAAGAGACATTATACAAAAGGAAGATAAACCGAAGAAAAGTGAATTAAATTTTTCGTCCTTTTATGAAAATGATTTTATTTAAATTGTATACATTTTAAAGGGGGTTAGTGGGTCATATCACCACAAAAATTGAAATGAAAGGAAAAGAAATTGTAAAGGATAAGTTGAGAGAAAATTGAGAATTATGATTGTGGTTTAGTGTTACGGTTTGAAATTTAAAGTGTTTTAGTGACCTAATGAGAAAGGAGTTGTCTAGAAAGAGATTTCGAAAACGTTGAAGGCTTCAATGACCTAAGGCAGTGATAGACCTGGACGCACCTCAGGATTGAATTCTTAGACTATCAATCTTAAGGTTGGCAAACTTCCCCTTTTCAAACTTCCCTCAAACTTCCCCTTTTCAAGCTCTTTCTGAGTTAAAGGCTAGATAGAGGCTTTAAATGTAGAGTAGTAATATAAAAAGTCCAATTGCGACTTCAGTAGGAAAAATTGCCCATCCCTTGAATGAATTGAGATAACAGAATTAAGGTTAAGGAATTCAGATTATGATAACGGGAAGGTACAATGGACCCGATTGATGGCTTGAGTACAGGCTTAAATAGGCGCTCTCCAAACTGAATCTAGACTCTGCAATATTCTGGAAACTGATAACTTGATGACCTCGAAATCGAGAGAATGAGCCTTCAGTGCTACTCGTCCATGTCTCAACTCCAATTTTCTCAGTATGTCGTAGACTTATTTTCCTTTTCTTGTAGGGTCCTGGCATCCATTTTTGTATTATCACGTGATTCATTTTTACTGATAAGATCCCAAGCTGGGATCTGTTATCTGGGCTGAGTTTATATACAAAAAAATCAATACTTACCTTACTCTAATTAGATTACTCAGATGATGTTAGCACTTCCTTTGGTTGAATTGAGCTGTATCAATTGATGTTGGTTCTACCATCTCCTTGTTGATATCAATCTGATGGGCTTCGTCATTTACGAGACCTACCATGACCTGTAAAAAATAATAAATGCACTTAAATTCGTTATTCATTTTCGATTTTTCTTTCATTTTCTCTAAATTTAACTTTATTTAAATGTAAAAAAAGAAAAAAATAAAACAAATTTTCTATAAGCATCCCTCTCCATGTATCTTAAATGCAAAAGGATTATCCACTGGATAAAAGAAGAAAATAAATTCGTTTATTTATTCACTCACTTTTGCAAGTTCATTTAATTTTCTGAATATAAAATCATTTTAGAGTCCAAGTCATATTAAAATAATAATAAATAAATAAGAATAAATATTAAACTTCCTCTTTATTTAATATTTTCATTACGTAATCCGAAAAATTTATTTTCATCTTTTAAACTACTTTTCTTTTTGAATATGAAAATGATGAAATTTAGATATTAATAATATTTAAATGGAACTCTTTAGATGCCATGAGCAATGTAATAATGATAATAATAATAAATGAAACAGTTTATTTTTTGTTTTTATAAAAATAGTCAGTACTTGACTTTGTCTTTGAACTACTCACTATTAAGAAAACATTTTACAGTGATATTTTAAGTAAAATTACGTAACAAGGTCAGAAATGTGATATGACGTCAAATAAAAATAATTTTAATTAAATTGATAAGACATTGTATTGTAAGGTGACACATTTAATACGTTGTTTCGCACTTCTTATCATTAGTTTTTTATATTTTTACTTGTATTGTGGATTAGAATCAAGTTATATGAATTTCAAAGTAATCTTCATGGGTGGTCAAAATTCTATACAATTTCTATCATCAATGTCTATTACTAAGAAATCTTGTATCTCATGTTATTTGAACAAGCACAAAATTATTTCACACTTTCAATTATTAAGCTTATAATAAAATAAAAAGAAAAAAAATGTTATTCAACTCTTTTTTTTTTATTAGTATTTCATGTAATATGAAAAGGCTTTTGAAGAACTGAAAGAATTGTTTACTGGACAAAACAGAAACAAGTGAATGAATGAATGAACCATATTGTGTGCTTTTGTATTTCTATTGAAAAGAGGTGCTATAAAATAATGCAAACATGTAAAGAAAAAAAGAAGAACTATGAAAAATGAGTATTTCATTATGTTTAGGTGACTTTCAAAGTCGCTGTTGGTGTTCTCAATTGTATTGTATTGAGAATTCTAGTTTTGATTAATTATGTGAAGAAAAAAACACGATATGGCTTGAGTTTTAGTTCAATTAAGGGTCTAAGATATAATAATTGAAATTTAAAACCAAATCAGTAGCCAATCACAACATGAGTTCATGTTATAAACCTTTAACAGATCCCAAATTGATTTGTATTTAAATATTTGATTACTTTGCTTTGCCTTACTTCTTGAGCAAAACAGTTGTACTTAAGCAAATTTTTTTTGAGACGTTTTTCATAAGACGTTTAATTGAGAATGTTTCAGAAAAATTTTACGGAGACAATGAATGATATTGTGACAAAGCTATATCTTATATTATATGGAAGGCTCTTTAAGGTCCATCGACCTGACTATGTCTTTGGACAATTATTAAAAGGAAATTTGGTTCAATCAATTTCTTGGCTGCCAGACTAACCAGATCTAAGGATAAGTCTCAATCTGTTCCTGTATGAGGTCTATCAGTTTACTGTCAGTGGCACTACTTACCTTACCGTGATCCTTAACTCACCATTATGTCTATTTGAAGCTCAAGGGTACTTCTGATGAGATGAGTAGCGGTTATCAATGAACAATCTTATGTGATCTACTTTGAACGATCTGCAATGGTCTGAGATACCACCCACCACAGACACACATACAGGCTCTTCGTTGGCTGACATGAAGTCTGGTTTGAAAAAAACACATTTGTACCAAGGATCGAACTGGGCATCTATACGACGAAATTCGATACGTTCACCATCAAGCAATACCTGTCATCATCTTCGATGTAATGCTTAAATTCACCTTATCTTATAACAAATCAAGTACAAGACTTTTCACGCTCAATTTAGACACAAAACAAATAAAAATCCAATTTAAATTGAACAAGATTATTGAACGACCTTGACCCACTATGAAAAATAATTTCAATTTCAATATAACTTGTTAGATACGTTCAAATTAAACTAAGTTTCAATTCAAATAACATAAAATATAAAAAAAGTATGAAAACAATTAATTACATTCACAATATCAATAACAGCACAAAATCTTTTAAACAACCTTTAAATCTATTTATTTACGCTACTGGTGTTATTTTTTTTATTATTTCTTTTAATTTCAATTAATGTTTACTCTGTTGTTCAACCGTCAAAATTAATGAGACTTTAATTATATTTTAAGGAGACAATTAGAGATTTTCATATGATCAAAGCATTTTGCCTTTTAATATTCATTAAAATTTGATGTTAAAACATCAAATTTATGTCTTTCTTTACTTAGGATGGATGATGATTTATTGCTTTTTCGCTGTTTTCTCTCTGTATATTGGGGAATTCATTTCCTGTGATTTTTTTTTCGTCGTATTTTCCTTTGAACAGTTCAGATTCAGTGTTGGTGGAGAAAATGTTTTCAATGAGAAATTGGAAATGATAATAATAATAATACAAATAAGAACAAATGATAAATGTTTCCGTTTCCTTAGCTTTCATTTTTGCTTTTGACGTTAATCTTAAATGATTAAAATACCAATGACCAGGCGTCATCGTTACGAGGGATTGAAAATTTTCTGTATGAATTGAAACTAGCTTTAAATGAAATTTAAGGAAATTTAAGCTGTTTTCTGAACATACCTTAAGATGAATGAACCAGAAAAGAATTTACGACGGAGGTAAGAGGCCTCAACTCCCTAATGAATTTTGGACACCGTGGTCTTTATGTTAGATGTCATGAATCTGGCAACCCTTAATTATTATGGATATAAAAAAGACGTCATTCGTCTCACACTCTCTCTTTTCGATATTAGTTATTGGCAAGTACAGAACTGCTACCTAAGGGTGCTATAAGCAGGAAAGGATTTACCAAGGGGGTAAGGGGGCTCAGCTCCGTAATGGGATTTGACCTTCAAGGTTTTTTTTTGTAAAGGTAACGCTATTTAACGTTGCTGTGAACAGGGAAGATTAATTGTGGGGGATAAAGAAACTCAGGGGGCATTCGAATTGGTCTAGAAAAAAAATTTGACCCCATCCCCCACACACAAGAAATCTGAGTTCGTGCCTGGTTTAAAATAAAAATACTTAAAAGCAATTTTCTCCTTCATCTCCCATTAAAATCCTTACGATAATCAAATCATTTTCTTCAAAATCATTCACACAAACGAAGCATAATCTCAAAATTTTCAAAACCACAAGACATTATTTAAATTTGTACAACATACAAAACAAAATGAATCAAAGCATAGAGAATTAAAATGCTACCAAGCCACTGAAGTGTGATATGAAATTGTTATAAAATTCTGAAACGAAGATTGATTGTGGGAAAAAGTTTAAAAATAAATCCTTCTTCATTCATCTCATTCTCAGTCTTCTTTTATATAAGAAATAATCTTACCATTATTATTATTTCTATTCATATTCAGGTAATGTGAGAGAATACCTTTTTCATTTCAGTTAGTCATCAGTTACATCCAAAGTATTATAGCAAGATTAAAGACGGACACAAATAAAATCGATTTGTTATGGTCAAAACCTTTATTAAGGGTAATTTTGTATTGTAAATTACTAGACGTTATTTAAATTTAAAGATTTCATTTCTTGGTTAACGAATGAAATGACCTGTTAAATTGACCTATTTATAACCATTCGTTGTTCTGTGCTTTTGATTTCCTAAATTTAATCCAATAAATAAATTTCTATCAATATGGAGGTAAAAAAGAGATTTGCGAATTATCCATATTTAAATTTATCATTTTCATTGATCCGGATCGAAATAAATAAATCCATCAAATTAAAGGTAAAAAAATTTCCTTGAAAAGAAATGTCATCACAGTTTATAAGAGTCGACCAATAGATAATCCTCCTAACTCACAATACATTTTCATCCTTATTGTCTATTATTTTGTCCTTTTTTTTTCTCTATTTTACAATATATTTCAAAATTTCCATGTTGGTCCGAATTTAATATCATATGAAATGAAATGACACCGGACACAATAAAAATACCGTAAAAATGACATGGAAAAAAAATATTGGGATATCCAAAGAGTATTATAGACAGATTAGAGAGTGTGTGCACGTGCCTGTGTCCATGTTGAAAGGCAAGGAAAAAAAGTGCCAATTGATATTCATACGCACGATCTAACTTTCACTTTATACGGATGACTTATCCAATCAATTGTTGACCCTCTCAGAATAAATTTTATCGATAATTCATAGAAATAAAATGAATCTTGACTTGTAATTAAATGGAACCAATTTATCACTTTGTGTCATTTTTCTTCATGCAGTCACGATTTTTTTAATATAATTTTTTTTTTTTTTTTTAAATAAATAAGATTACGATAAAATATTAAAAAATTGACATTGATGTCACCTTTAAAAGAATCGCGTGTTTCATTTTTTTTATCCTCTTACTTGAGAAATTTTGATAGATTAAGAAAATATGACTAAAATACAGTAAGAAGATAAATGACCCGTGTCATTGTCATTTAACTGAGGAAATTTAAAAGACAAATTTAATTTTGATGTTCCAAATGCATTGGATTGAGGTTAAAATTTGATTGTAAAACGATGTCATGCCTTTCATCGAAATTTTTATTAAATTGAGTTGTTTTGACCCTTTTTTAATCGATTTATTTCAATTTAAGAGCTCTTATGAGAAAGAAATTGGTATAAAAAAAGTTGAAATCTGAAAATGCAATGAATTTGATTTGAATAAGAAAATAAATGAAGTTTTTGCTCTGAATCCACTTTTATGTGAAATAAATTTTTGAACGGCATTATTTCAAAACAATATTAAAAAAGAATGCCTTGAAAAAAAAACAAACATTTTAAATGTGAAACAAGAGTTTACTAATTAGCTGAGGAAACGGAACAATAATTGTGAACTTTTTTCTTTTCCTCATAAAATTGATATAAAATGCTCTCCAGGGCACGGCTTCCAGTTCAAATAGCTCTCATTATCATGCATGCAGGCCTTCAAATCGAGCCACGCTGCACAGCTGAAGGATTTAAGAATTAAAAATTCAAATTATGGCTGTCGACACCTCGTTGAAATTTCCTACGAAGGAAAATGAAATCCATGTAAGGCGTTGCCTTAAAATTCATAGGAAATTTTGTCACAGTGTTGAGCCTCGTCCTTATAACTTCCTCCTTGTGCTGCAATGAAATTAATACAGCAAAAGTACTGTCAGGTATCTAAAAGAACACCATCGTGGTATTATTTCATAAATGCGCTTAAAATATTAATTTTAATACTTTTTCACATAATTTTTTGCATTTTAATTAATCTATATCTCATTTTTTTCTCTCTTTACAGTGGAAGTCTCGCTTGGTTGCACTTATTTTGCTTCAGGTATTTTTTTTATTGCATTTCTTTAATTTATTTTACTTTTCTTTAGCGGTTAATAGCTTAAATTATTGTATTTTTACTTAAATTACAATTAAAATGAAAAGTTCATGTGAAAAAAATTCGCAAAATTCTTAAAAAATTTTTTTTTTTATTGAATGATGCGAATTGCACTTCATATTTTTTTTAAAAAAATTGTTTTCAAAAAAAATATTCCCAGTATCTTGCTTCGCCTCTAAAAAATAACACGAAAAATAGGTCACTTCATTCATTATTCTAAACATCTTTTCAATGAAAAAAATTAACAAAATACGAATCACAAGCGATTTCATTAGAACAAAAACAAATAGGAGAAAAAAAATAACATCGCTAATGAAACCTGACTCAATTAATTCAATTATATCCTCACATTTTTATACACACACACACAAACACAAGTCATTTAACGATGCCTGCAGGTGCAGAAAAATGGATACAATGAAAATTATAAACAGGACACAATAGAATAGAATTTATATAATAAAGGTAGCAATTAAATTGTACAAGTACACAGCTAGCTTGTTATGTTTTAGTTTTGTATCTTTTTATTATTATTTTTTTTCTAATAGAAATGTGGAAGATTGCCTTTTATGTGTTCATTTTAGTTAAAAACATCTTTTTAATTATGGCTTTCGCTCGAAGAAAGGAAAAAGAATGTGACATGAATACAGGACGTCTTTTGATAAATAGACGAGAAAATGAAACGATTCAAATTTTTTTTGTTGACATTTTTTTCAATAGGAAATAAATTGATTGGAACTTGGTCTTTTGAGCGTTTCGTGGAAATTGAAAGTGATTAACCCTTACTTTTATACTGCGCTTTTACTTTTAAGAGTTCTCCATACTGCGATTTTTCTTTCCAGTTTTTCCTTGTTCCACTCTCAGCTAATTCTTATATTTTGATTTTGAAAACAGTGAACCTAAAAAAAATGTAATTAGAAATATAAAAAATCATATCAAAACAAGTCAAATTTAGGTCACACATCAGAACAAATGTATTTAATTGTATCAATTTTAACACATTTCAAATAAAAATCCAGAAACAAACAAATCTATTCAATTTAATAATTAAATTCAACGAATGTTTCCTATCATTAGTTACCATTTTTTCCTAGAGCAAATGTGACTACAATTCATAACTCACTGTAAATTGCATGAATCATGTTTGTGATGACTTCAGCTAAAAAAATATGATGGGTTCCCATTTCAATGTGCATTGCAATTGTGAATAATTGTTTTTCATACAAACAATGAAGATAATAAAAAAAAAGAAAATTTATAACAAATTCAATCAAAATTTATTGGTATCAAAATAGTTGATAATTTTATAAATATTATTTTGTTTATAATTAATTTTTTCAGTTACTGATGATGATTTAAAAAAATAAATCGAAACGTCTAACTAAAATAAAAAACTATCATTGGCCTTATCCTATTTAAAATACTAAATTATAATAAAAAAAAATAAAATGTTTGGTATTTATTATATTTTTCACGCGTCTGGGTCACGCTCTAACAACCGATTTCAATGTATGTGAATGTTTCATATCAACACAGTTCCAGAGAGCACATGACAACAAAATAACAATAATAATATAATAATTTAAAATGATTGTTCGCTTCATCAATGCAACGACACTTTATTTTATGGTGAGTATGAGACTTGGGTTTATATTGGATTTGATTTTTATTTTTTTCTGTGTTTATTCAATTTAATTTAATGTTTTGTTATTGTTATTTTTGCGCCGCGCGTTGTTATTTGAATACAAAAAAGTGCCTTGTTATAAATTAGTTTAAAAACATACAAAACATAAAATAAATGAAATTCTGATTAAATTTCAGCGAATTGGAGAATTTAGATCTAAAAATCAAATTTTTAATCTTCACAATTCACAATTCAGATCAATTTCAATATTGAAAGACATTAACGTCCTAATTTAAGAATACAAAATTCTACTGAACTCCTTTTTAATTCTCTTTGAGTATCACAAAATTCGATCATCACGTATTCTTTTAATAGTCTTTCATGGAAATCCATCATTTTTTTTTATTATTATGTTATAGCCGCTGCTTTCAAATACAAAAAAAAATTAACATGTCAAAAAATAAAAGGAATATTTTTAGCACATATGTGTTTGGTGTTCTTTGAACCATCAAAAATTCTTTTGACTCACATACAATTCAAATTTATCGAAAAAAAGTGAGCAAGAGAAAGAAGATAAAGTTAAAAGAACGTCACGAACTGCGTGTGTCAAATTGGCAGAACCTGCACAGACCACGCACATTTCATAAACAAATCAAACACATGTTCATCGTCTTCTTCTTCAATTTTTGTTTTTACTTTCACGTTTTCTTATATTTTTATGTAATTTAATGATAATTACACCAAAAAAACATTGAATTTGACTTTCATATAAAAAAATTGAATAAAAAAAAAATCAAATTGAAAATGAAAATGAATATCATTAAAAGTTGAGTGTCTTCATGAATCGATTTGATCAAAATCAAAATATAATCAGTGAGTCTATATAATATGCTATAATAAAATCGATTCAATCACTTGTATGCGAATGTGAGTGTTCAAATAAATTGACGATAATATGATGCTGCATGTGTTCACATTTTTTTTATTGTATGTTAAATTCAATTCATTAAACTTTAACAGCTGTGGATCTGCAAGAAAAATACGAATTATTTATGATTTAATATTATTAATATGATGATGAAAAAAAGTCGAATGAAATAAAATAAGTACAGATATTACCTAATTGATTGTAACAAATTCAATAATAATCTGTTCAATGAGTATTCTTCTTTTTTTTAGCTTCTAGACATTTCATTGTTCATTGAATTGATGTTTTTTTTTGTTTCTTCCTGTTAATGAATGTTTTTTTTTGTTTCCATTTAAAGATGTTTCAAGGTTAAAGAAAATTTTATCCAGTGATTACTTGTTGCTTTAAAATACTTGCTTTCAAATAAAACTAGGGAAAATATTTAAATGAAGCTTATCACAAAATGCATACTAAAACCATAACCTATGACAAGATAATCTCATTTTAACACGTATACTGACCGCACAATCACCAACAATTATTTTAAAACAATATTTTATTATGACATTGTCAATGAGATAAACTACTTACATCAATACAGAAAAAATTTTAAATAGATTTTTGAATTTAACCCTTTAATTAAATGTTAAATAGAAATTCAGTCTCTTTTAGTCCAATAATCGTAATTTTGTAAATGATGGCACAATCATGTTTAAAAAGTTTTTACAGTACTTTTTTGCGTACCCTTATCTACCGAGTCGTAGATACTTTCCTTATTTTTTTTACATGATATGACTAAGACCAGTTTAATAAGCTCAAGCTAAAAATAGAAATTTGCATGTTGGTCTTATAATTTGAAAAGGAACCTTAACAATTGGTAACAGTATTTTGTATATTTCATTGATTTATAACGGCCACCAGTTTAATCTTAATCCATATATTTATAAGACTGATTTATGAGTATGGTTTCACGAGCAAATATCTCAATTAGATTAGCTTTATTCACAGATAAGCCAAAAATTTTTTGTTTTCATTAAAAAATCATTTGAACATATGAAAATCATGTCTCCTGCTTCATTTGTTAGACATAAGGCATTAAGATCGCTATGTGTCTTAGAGTCTTTACAGGATCATATAGAGCAACTGAGTTAGCGGTGATACGATTTTGGTCAATCTCAAGTAGATGTATCCTTTGAAGATCAACTATTGATGGAATGTCATCAGCTAGTATGTTTACATCATCGGTGTCCGATGTTTGCCTAAAGACATAGTTACATAACGAGAAGTAATTACTTCGAACGGCATTTGACGACTGTAAACTCAATGTGTGAGGGGTGAGACATACTCGGTACAACGCGTTGGGTATCAACCTCGAACCATCCAATATTGGACATGGTTCATGCTAAGAAATTGGGCTAGATGCAGCACCTTAACTCTTAAATTCTGATGCGGTCTGATGTGATAACATCGATTAAAGGGAAGTCTACGTCCTGATGCGTACGAAGACATCGTACCAGACCTTAATGAAGTACATTTTCCAGCACTTTGCTTTTCTGTATGCGCAGCTTTCTATATACTTTTATTACTATTTTTCATTATGACTAGTACAAATATTGTATTTAAGCACTACTTACCAAATATTTTTCACACTCCCTCGAGTGGTATGATACTACCTACCATTAGTATGATACAACAAAGGGTTAAAAAAATCACCCAAATCATATTAACTGACATTAAAAAAAGTCAAACAAATATTTAAATTCCTTGCCACTGAAAAATGTATCACTCTTGTTCTATAAACTGTATTTTGTTCTGAAAATTAAAGCACTAAGCTAACATTTTATAAGCACATTAACAAACAACATGAAAAAAACACAAATTTTAACATTGTTCACATTGTTATAGGAATAAAATAAATATATATTTTCAAGAGACACGATAACATGATATTTTGACGTTGAATCATTATTATTATAATGTACATAAAATTTAAGAGTTAAAATTTAAATGCACGAATGACAACAAGTTAAAAACACATTTTATTTGAAATTCAAGAGTGTGTTAAAATGTGTTAGAAAAAAGTTAAATTTAAAATGAAAATTTCATGATGGTATTTTGGTTTCATTTCCTTAAATTTTAAAATAAAAATTTAAAATAAATTTAATGCTTTGACATTAATATTAAAACTTTTTCACAAGGACTCGATCACACTTGTCTAAAACTACAAAATTTTAGCATAGATGGATTTGTGTTGCATTTAAAAATGTGAAAACAGGTACAAACCACATGCTATTAAAATATTTTATTATGAGGCGGTTTGACACTAAGAGCTATGTTCGTTCTAAGTGAATGAATAATTTTAGGCTTGGTTTGCCGATTAAATGAACACATTAAATGAAAAATGTCAAATAAGTCAATCATACAAGTCGATTAAAGCCTCAATTCCTGGTAGAACTAACATAATTTTGTTATTTAATCATAATAATAACATTAAAATAATAATTCCAAAAATAAACAAAGTGTCGGAACAAACAGACATTTTTGACATGAGCTTACCTGCACATTTCAAAAAAACAAACCCCTCTTTTCTCTAAAACTAAACTGTTTTTGAATATATATGCACAAAACATAAATTTTAAATTAAATTTTCATTCTAAATGCCTAAAATGAATGTTTGTAAAAAAAAATAATTTTGTACATTTGAGTAAACATTTCCTGACGCATACACTAATTTTATTTGCATGTAGGTCGTTGTACTACTCAAAATGTTTGTATCGTTTCATTGTTGCAATGCTTATGATAAATAAATTTAATGTTAAATACTGTAACAACTGATTCAATAATAATTATAATCAATTATTTACAAATACTGATATCCTCTATAATGTGTGTGTGTGTGTGTATGTGTGTAAAATGTTCAATCAATCAATCATATAATCTAACGTCTGTTCTCGGTGTAATAAAATATGCTTGTTATCATTATTCATTCATTTACTTTACCCCTCATGCATACATGGCTGTAGTTAAACGTCAATTTTATGTAATGTTCAAAATGATAATGTAATGAATAATTCAGTTAAATTTGATGTGATGTGATATCAAAGTTATATCAATAAAATATTATATAAAATTATTTAATAAATCGAGGGAATTTATTTAAAGAATGTTTCCTGTTGATTTGAAACGAAATTTGAGTATTGTGGGAACTTGTGTCGTCCGTCTGTGTCACCTTGCACTTTAAAAGTCTATAAATTTTGACGAAACTATACCAAAAATTTTGAGAATTGGCAAAAATTTACGAGAGTCTACAAAAATGTATTTAAAATCTACAAAAACCTCGATGGTTTTGAAACACCTGCAAAATTTTTTCCAAACTCTTCAAAAACTTGTCGAAAATGTACAAAATTTTTTTAAAACTCTTAAATTTTGTCGAAAATTTACAAAAATTTTTCCAAACTCTTCGAAAACTTGTCGAAAATGTTCGAAAATTCTTCAAACTCTTCAAAAACTTGACGAAAATGTTCAAAAGCTTTTCCACACTCTTCAAAAACTTGTCCAAAATGTACAAAATTTTTTCCAAACTCTTCAAAAACTTAACGAGAGTCTACAAAAATGTATTCAAAACTATAAAAACCTCGACAATTTTGAAACACCTGCAAAAATTTTACCTAACTTGTCAAAAACTTGACGAAAATGTACAAAATTTTTCCAAACTCTTCAAAAACTTGACGAAAATGTAAAAATTTTTTTCCAAACTCTTCAAAAACTTGACGAAAATGTACAAAATTTTTTCCAAACTCTCCAAAAACTTGACGAAAATGTACAAAATTTTTCCAAACTTATCAAAAACTTGACGAAAATGTACAAAATTTTTCCAAACTCTTCAAAAACTCGACGAAAATGTAAAAAATTATTTCCAAACTTTTCAAAAACTTGACGAAAATGTACAAAATTTTTTCCAAACTCTTCAAAAAGTTGACGAAAATGTACTAAAACTTTTTCAAAATCTACAAAAAAGTAGAAATCTCTACATAAATTGGAAACATAAATTTTTTGGAAAAACTGTTTAAAAACCCGTGAAATTTGATTTATGGAAATGCACTTTTAAAAATCGTTCACGATCACTTTTAAGATTTCTTTTTAAATACATAACAAATGAGTTTAAGCATACGACATTTCAAAATGACGCTTTTAGAACACTCTATGAGCAAATTTTATGTCAAAGAGACATCTTAAGTCCTTTAAAATTAAAAACCATAAATCTTGACGATAAAACTAGGTCAATTAATAGTGTAAGGTGACACTTTGTCAAGTTTTGTTCTTTCTTTTCTTTTTCTTTGTTTCCTCTTAAAAAAAACTTTTCTCTTAACACTTTATATTGTTCTACTTACCCTCTCCTTGTCTCAAATATAAAATTACACCTCATCTTTAACATTTTCTTCGTTATCGTCATCATCATGCAATATCACACAATTCATTCTCAAAAAAACGAACAAAGTTTATTTATTATCCCTTAATGCACTTTGCACTGACACCGATTTCCATTAACACTTTAGATGCATTTTCCTTGTATTTTAACAGTTTTATCACTTTTTTTTCTTCTTATGAGACGTTAAACACCTTCTTTTAATATAAAAATACACTGACGATTCAAAGAATAGTGAAAAAATGTACAATTTCCTAGAAATATAATGACATTTTTTAGAAAATATTGCACGTCTTTTGTGTGTGTGTTTTAGTGTACTTTGTACAGGTTTTTATTTTATTTTCTTGTTTGTTTGCAAGGATGTGCATCGCACACACTCATAGGATACCGTCATGACATGGCTTGGAAAGAAAGAAAAAAGGAAGAAAATGCACTACTAATGAAAGAAAATTTGTAATAAAAGAAAGTTTTCAAGAAGCCTACTTGAATTTAATAATAATAAAAAAGAACATAAGATTATAAAGACTTGAAAATAAAAGGATACAAAATTGCTTTGACGTAATTGCACGTTATATTTAAAAAAAAGAGGAAAATTGTTGTCTGAAAATCATTTCTAATGGTATAATGTCTGTAAATAACAATAATGTAGTTTAAGATTGTTGAAAGATTTTTATAAAAAAAAAATTTTATTGCTCATTATTGTTACATATCAGAAGACAAATAGACTAAAGCAATAAAAGAGAAAATAAATTAAAACAGATTGTTCTTCTTCGTTTTATTTCATTTTAACAAAGTGCTTCTTAACACTAAGTGGTTTTTTAAGGATTTTTCTATACTGTAATGATGATAAATCTGTTGTTTCTTTTATTTCAAGAACGGTGATTGATGGGAAATTTTCTAATTTCAAACAAAATTTACATAAACTCCAATCTAATCCATACAAACATGGAACAAGTGTCATTTTTTTATAGCATTCATTGTAACAATTTGACATCATGTCACATCTAAAATAGTTTGATAACATGATTGCACTAAAAATGTTTTAGAGAGGATTGCATCGCAATTTTTGAGATAATAAATATCAAATTTAAGGGCTAAAAATTACACTGTAAGGTTAATTCTTTACAGGCATAAACAGCAGGCAACCCTAAATGTCAAAAACGAATGAAACATAAGGCAACCCTAAATGTCAAAAATAAATGAAACATCAGGCAGCACTAAAATAAATCGCCATATTGAAATTGACGCCCATAAAAACAGAAAGTAACGTCACTCAAAGATAACTAGTTTATTGTTTTAATTATTAGAAATTCTGATTCCGGACTCACAGCTTTTCCTGGAAATGGCATTGGTTAAATAATTAAGATAAAAGAATCGAACTAAAAATTTAATATTCGTATTGATCACGACATTGTTTACATCATTATCATTAGAAAGGAGAAGAGTACTGTATTAGTCCATGATACAAAGTGCACTATCGTACATGAAGAAAGTCAAAAGCAGAGACACTGAAACCGACTAAATATCATCCAAGTCTTCGATACCCAAGGGCAGTTGATCGATGACGAATTGAGCCAAACATGTCATTTTCTGGAATCGTTTTCAGCCATTAACTCATAAACAGCCGTCAATCATTATCGGCCATGTACAATTTTAGACTTTCACTTACTCTCCATTACCTACCCTAATGTCATACTGTAAGAAATGTTCTTAAGATTTTGTAATTCATCCATCAAACCGAAAAACATGTACAGCTATTGCTACTGTTTTATGCTATATTCATGGGATCCTGATTCAACCTCCAGTCAAATTTTATTTTACAATGTTAGCTCTTGCCTCGTTTTCTAACATTGATTACAAACATAAACAACAATAACAACAATTTGATGTCCAATTCAAGTTTCATATACCAAGAATTCCATTCATACACCCAATGTCCAGTAAAAACATTTTCCCATTAAAAAAAAAAAATAAAAATATATACTACCATTTAACGTTATGGGAATTTATCTTTTTTCTCTTGCATTCTAAAAATATTTGTGATATTTATTTGTTTTCCAATCTAAAATAAAATACAACAAACAAAATATAAGAGACGAAGAGAAAAATTCAATTTTGAACATGTCTGTGTAGTGTCAAATAACCAATTTTTCATTATGCCTCAACATTTCACATCAGTTTCCTATCTTTTGGTATGTTTTTGATATATTTTCATAGTCCAAAAGTCAACATTGACATATATGTTATTTTAGGATAGTGTCAATCATCGTCACTGTCCTCTTTTCACTAGTGCCTAGTCGAAAAAGGTGATTCAAGAAAATATTTTCATCTTTCATTGAAATTGATAAGTTTTCTCAACGAATTTATTAATTAAATTAAATGAAATTTTTAGTACAAAAAGAAACAATAATCTAATTAGCATTTACTCTCATATTTAACGATGATATCATCAGATTTTAAGAGTAAACAGTAAAATTTTCATTGTCTTATAGCGTATCAACAAACATGTGTCATATTTAACACTAATTTAATATTCCATAAGCATTTTTGATAAAAACACCTGTAGTATGATTATTTTTAACACATATTTACATGAATGCTGTTAAAAGTTATCTATTTAAAATATTATTATTAATATTAAAGTAGTGTAAAATAATCTTTATGAGTGATAATAAAAATAAACATTATTCACTCTCATGTTATTTCTTCGAATTTTCGATATGAAATGAGCTAAGCACATGCATGCTAATTAAATTCTAAAGTAAACTCATAATAATATTAATACTAATAAAACTTCAAGGACATTGCAGTTCATATTTATATTTTTATTTTAAGACAAGTATCAGCACTAGCATCATCATCATTAAAATATGTAATTTAAATAAATTATACAATGAACAAGTGATAAAAGTTAATGAATGAATATTGTAACTTTTAGTTTTGTTTATTATTATTTTAATGAAATGCAATTCAGTGTGTCTATGTTTGTAATATGATATCATTGAGATAAGTTACTTGATGGCATGACAGTTTATGAATTTAATAAGATACACTGGATAGATTCTGTGGAATATTATTAGTTAGATGATAACATGACAAGGTTGATTGAGGTAAACATTCACATTCCTAATTAGAATCATGTTGTTTAATTTGTGCAAGTTACATGGAATTCAATTACAAGATAAGTGGAAGCAGTTAGAATAGAAATGATTCAATGAAGTGTAGACGATTTTGATGGGTAAGTGGATTTGAAATTTTTTCAGATACATTGACATTTCAGATTTCGTGGCTATTAGCCGTTGATTCTCCTCTTCATAGTGAGTGGACCAGGAAGAGGAGAATCAATTATAAGGCCTCCAAATTTGAACGGTGTACAAATGGAGAAGTTAAATATCTGGGGGTCACTCTAGATAAGAAGCTTCAATGGACAACACACATTCGCAAGAAAGCAGAAGCAGCAAACTCATCTCTGTTGGCATGCAGGAGCCTAGTAGGTAAGCGAGAGGGTTTAAAACCAAAAATGACAAAGTACTCATATCTGCTGTCATTAGACCAATGATCACATATGATGGTGAAAGGTTGATAGTAAAACAGCAAAGTAACGATAGGTAAAAGTCCAACGTCTAGCATGTTCAGGCATCACAGAAGCGCTTAGAAGCACCCCAATTAGGGCACCCGACATACTGCTAACCTTCCTCCATTTGACATTATTGTCAAAAAGGAAGCGATGATAGTGGCATGGAGGACACAACGTGTCAAAAACTTCAAACTAGGAGATTTTAAAGGTCATTTGGGAATTCTTAACGGAATCTTAACTTTTAGTGATCTTACTTCATCTCTGACAGCATTTCAACGAAATTTGAGTTCTAAAAACGCCTTCAAGGACTTTGTGGGTCACTGGCAGCCTTATGAAGAGAATTAACAAGTCGAATAGATGCTTAAATTGTGAAGTGCTTGGTCATATGAAATATGAATGTCTTTAGAAAACTTTGAGTATGCACTGGCTCCATTGTGGAAGCTTTGAGGTATTGAAGAAACAGTGGTCTGTTTAAAATCAACTACAAAAATGAGGATTAAAGGTCACTGGGACGAATCAAAACCTTCAGAGTACATGTTTGCTTTGGTGCTTTGGTGTAAAGTCTGGTGACTAATTGGGAAAATTTCCTTTAATGCTCAGTCCAGCTATTTCGTATTCAATGATTAAAACTCTTTATAGGTCACTTTGATACAAAAAAAAACATTAAACTGACAAAAAGCTTTTCATTTGAATTGTTGATTAAACAAATGCCCTTCTCACACACATTCCCAATTTTTTTTATCATACCAATACAAAACGAGCACATAAAAAAAATTAGGCCAGTGTGTTATTTAAATCTGGATGCAAATTTTAATTTTTTATGTGAATATCAAAGCATTTGAAAAACGAATAATTGGACAAAACTAACCGATAAATTTGTATATTTTTTGTGCATTCTATTGAATTGAATCATTGATTGTGTTTTTGTTTTGGCACTGTTATATACCACAGGTGCTACAAAATCCGAATAATTGAAGGCAATTGATGTGAATTAAGAGGAGGTTTATTTTTATTCAAATACAAAATAAATTTTATTTTATCATGTTGCTGTTAGGGAAAAGGATAAAATAGTTACAATTTAACTCTTAAAAGAGAGAAAAGCGACACTTATTTAACGTTTTCATCGCGATTCAAGAGGATTTATCATCATTCATCAAGCTCACGATGACAGACAATAGTCATTAATTACATGCCTTGTAGAAAATTTATTGTTAGACAATTTATATTTAAAATCAGTCGACGATAAAATGATTTTACATAACAACGAGAGTAAAAAAAATTAAATGGAAAAACACCGTTATTATTAAGGGGAGTGTGAGAGAAAGAGAGACACAATTTCAGACAATGCAATGATGGATACAAAAGCCTTTAAATATTCGATCTAATTTAAAATAAACACAATGGCTTAGATTGAGTAGAAAATTTTACATCAAACTCACATTGAAAATGAAAAGGACACGCTGATTAACGAGCTTTTTAGAATGGATTTAATGGCTTTTCGATTCAATCAATGCTGGATTATAATAAAATTACACTGTGTTTTTAGCGTTATGTTGCAGTGAGACTAGTTAATGCAATTTATTATATCTCTCAAGTAAATGCAAATAAAAAGAGATGGGGAGTTACGCCCTTGTTTCATTTTAATGGCCTACGTACAAGAAAAGAATTAAAAGTTTTGACATGAATCATTTACCTGACTTCATCTCTGCTTAAATCCTCGCCTCTTTTATCATATAAAAACTTATAAGTTTCTCTCAAGTTATATTAGTTGGATTTGTGTTGATACATGAACAAGTTTTACATTTCATCGACACCCACTAATTTATAACAATTTATCTTTCATGCATTTTTTTGTTGTTCTTATGCATATTTTTTGTATGAAAAGTTTCAACATATTTCGCCTCATCAACGCTTGGTATCTCAACTCATTTCATGCATGATATGACGACATGAAAAGAAGCGGTATGGGAAACAATTTTTGTTGTCTTGAAAATGTGTGTGAAAAATAGTTTGAAATATTTTCCTGTAAAACTTTTTCCTCGTCTTATTTTTCTTGAATCTCCCTCAATCAATGCCTCTAAATGTAACACAAAATTATTGTGAAAATCAATCCAGACATTTTCCATTGAATAAATTTCATAAATATTTAATTACCATACAAAAAATATAGGACTGAATGTCAATTCAATTGAAATTCAAATAATTTGTGGTCCACACACACACAAATTGCATTGACTATGAAAATTTAAGCAATTTATAATACCCACAACATTTCCATCTCATATAAATAATTCAATTTATTTGATCACTAACAACAACAACTACAAATCTAACCATATTTCCATTTGAAAACTGGACCATTCATTATAAAATTTAATTACTGCGTCAAACCACTGCATGGCATCTATTTACTATCGAATTTCGAGAATATTTTCCATATACACACAAAATGAGGCATATAATAAAATATTTGCATAGAATTTTTGTGATTGATTTTCTATAAATTATAATTATGGTTTGTGGCGTGTAATTACAACAAAATATTGTAACTCTAATTTGAAATTATGTTTTGTTAAATTGCAAACAAAAAAAAAGGAAGCTTAGCGGGAAATTGATGGTGGTTTGGTAGGGAAATTTTATTGTGAGTGTGTTTCCAGGAAAATTGAAAATTTGCCTTTTTTTGTGTACCAATATTAAATGTAATCCTTTTAAATTGCTGACCTTATTTTTTTTTTCATTTTGGTTTATGTTCAATTTGATGACAGTGATTCGCAGTGGTGGTTAAATGTGTTGATGATGTTTTGTGATGACTTTACTCGTTTTTGTGTGTTGGATTGAAAATTGGATTATAAAAGTTGAAAATATAACGATGAAGACCAGTCATGATACTAGGCAGCGGCACTCAGTGGCACAATTTCTACTAAACGTAAAATAATCAGTTTTAACCATGAGTCTGGTCTTGTTTTAAACGAATTTGGACTTCATGATAATCAAAAATTTAGAGCAAGCCTTGGAAAAATGTTATTGTGCTTTTATTGTCCATAAATGTATTGTTTTCATTGCAATATATTGCTTAATTGAATTTGTGAGCCTGTTGTCAGCCTACCGCTACGAAATTATCAGCTTAAACTTGACAGTTAAAATTGTATAGATACTAATTTAAAGTAGAGCTCAGGTGACCTGCTTGAACACTACCCTTTTATGGCAATATGTATTGCCTTAATTTTAAACAATACTTTTACTCTAAATATTGCCAAAAAGAAGTTCCCATCTAAGCCTCAAGGATTTTCAGTGAATATCTAAATATCAATACTGACAATATTACTTTACTTTACGACTTGTCCTTCCTCAGGGAGTCCAGACTGTCCTCATGTTGAGCAAAGACGTTCTACAAAATGTCTTCATCTAGAACGTCGGATTGCAATTTGTTTCAGTTCCCTCAGGTTGATAAATTGTGTCTCATTTATCTCACTAATCGAGTTGGCATCAGAGAGTGTGGAGCGTCGCCAGGTGTTCCTTGGTCGACCTCTTCTATGGCTACCTTGTGGATTTTATACAAGGGCCTGGTGGCAAACTCCTGAAGGGTCTTTTCGTAAGGTATGCCCAATATAACCCAAAATACTGACAATATAGTGCAATATATCTTATTGTCAATTAAATTGTTCTAAGGCCTCTACTAAGACTTCTATCAAAGTTAAAACTAAGACTCTAGAATGAGGATCGGTCGTACGCCATGAACCAAGACCTTTGTTTGACGTTTTGGGTAGTTTGTGAGTTTTCATTTTCTCTACATTATGAGACGTAGTACTTCAGGGTGGTTTGAGGGCTGTTTTTAGCTGAAGTGCCTCAAGAAGAAGGGCTCCTTAAATGCTGAATCCTTCATTTTAAAGGCCTTTTTCACAATTTTCTCAATCATTTTCCAATTTCAATAAATTCAATACAAAAATTTATTCATTGTATAATTTTCTAGTCAATTTTTATTTTAATTTTTTTTTTTCAATTCAAATTTTATTCAAATACCCTTGTAATAGATTTTATTTTTTTTTTTCATTTTCATTGATTCTCTCCATTTAAATAACAAAATTCCATGATGATGAAAATTTATTTTTTAATTTAATATTCAAACAATTTTCTGTATAATAATAACAATGGGTTACAATTTTTTTTGCTGTTGCCATTTTAAATTCTGATAATCAATTTATTGTGTATCGATTTTATACACAATTATGCTCTTTTTTTGTTGCTGTTGTTGTTGAAATTCAATTTTCCCTGAAGCATTTTTTTTTTCATTTCAGAAAATGGATGGCGTTGTTGTAAAAATTAATATTCATATTTGAAAAAGATGTGGTGAAATTCCTTGAAATTGCCTCGAGGCTGGAAAAATGTTAAAATGTAATTAACTTTTGAATTGTGTGGAATTATTGTATTAAATTACAATGGAAAAAAGTCGAATTTTGAGGAAAAATTTTCATTAAATGAGTTATCTGGTCATGAAATTAATACAGTTCAAATTACAATTAACTTATATAATCGAGAATAGTTTGAAACAAAAAAGTAAATGATGAAAGATCTCAAATCCAATTTAATGGTCGTCGTTCATCGTCACGTGTAACAAAGTTCATTTCGTGTTCTGTGACTGTGAAAATTAACCTGAAAATGAAAATAAATATGTGATTTGTACCTCTTTATTTGGATTTTATAAGAGATATCTCGATACAAATTAAATATAAAATAAAAGGGAATAAAACAAAACTAATGATACGAATTTATTGTATTTGCAGAGAAAACAGCAACTGCGGTTAGTTGATTAACTTCCTGTAATTATCTAGGTGTTTTTTTGTGTGTGTCTTGTATCGTGTGTGTGTGTGTAAGACGTGCAGAATATCGCAATATCATCATCTCTCTTTGTTTCACGTTTCCATTTACTTGTCTCCACATTCTTTTTATAATATAAATACAATTTTACTTTTATTTTTAATTCCCTGATAAAAATTACCTGCTTTTTGTTATGTATGTATGTGTGTATGTGTGTGTTTGTGTTGTGGGATAAAAGTTTGCAACATTGTGTCTCAATGCAATGGTGCACTGCGATTCTCGTAAATTCTGGTGTATTTTTATTTTATTTAATTTTTAATTTTTTTTTACACTACAAGCAATCGAGCAATGAAGGAATGAAAATAGAAGAAGAAGAAGGCGACACATATAATCACATACAAAAGATTTTTATTTATTCTTTTTAATAATAAAGAGCAGGCATTTAAAGGAATGCTTTTAATATGAAGTGAATTTATCTTAAATGTGTAATGAAGGTACAACAACAACAGTACTTATTTATGACTTTGTTCTATTTAATTAGAGGGATTTTTTTTGTTGCTTTTTTTAAAATGAATTTGTGTGTTAAATTTATGATGATTACATACAAAGAATTGGCCTAGTTTTTGAATAGCACTTTAATGGTTTGATGAGAGGACTTAAAATGGCTTATAATACAACAGACTATCTTGTATCATGTTCAGAGTGAGAATTAAAGAAGAGTGCTAGGAATTGAACAAGGTTTTGCACGAAGCTACTTTCTTTGGAGCAACCTCAGCCCACTGTGATGGAGCTCCTTTGGTTCGGGCAAGACTTTCGATGCCAGTGGATGATCTTTGAAATTTTTAAAATTGTGATGAGTGGCACTTTGAGAATATATTTTCTACAGAATATGAAATCCCCCTTAAACAAGGTTTTGCACGAAGCTACTTTCTTTAGAGCAATCCGAGCCCACTGTGACGGAGCTCCTTTGTTTCGGGCAAGACTCTCCATGCTAGTGGGTGTTCTTTGGAATTTTTAGAAGTTTGATGAGTGGCAGTTTGAGAAGATTTTTTCTGTAGAATATGAAATCCCCCTTAATCAATGTTTTGCACGAAGCTACTTTCTTTAGAGCTATCCGAGCCCACTGTAACGAAGCTTCTTCGCTATATGCTAGACGCCTTTCAGCTCTCGGCTCTCATCATCATCTGATGGTAGCTTTTATCCTGTGAATAAAATATTTAGATTGTCTTAGTTTAGGATTGTTTTTCAAATAGTTCTGAAATAGATCAAATTCGACAGTACCTCCTTCTTATATCTCGGGCAATAGGTCCATTTTTAGAGTGGGTCTGTTGAAAAATACCTTTCCAGGTTTCTCTATCTTGAGCTTTCTCTTTCCAAAAAATTAACCGTGACGTTCTAATGTCTTGTTGAATGCCAACTTCTCAGCGTCCCTCAAGATCGTATCTGAGTTCATTCATATGAAATGAAACAAATTTTGAAAAAAAAATTAAGCATGAGATTAAATTAAATTTAAAATGCAACCCAGTCAAGTAAAATACTAATAAAATTTCTTCATTTTCTTTCATTTCAGATTTAACACCACACACTGAAGGCGAATTTTAACGGTAAGGACACACTTTGACATTTAATGTTACACCTACACCCGATAAAAGCCTCATTTTCTTTTCACTGTTGATTTTCATCATAAATTCATTGAAATTCGTGACTCAGGCAATTCATTTCCTCTTTTCATTTTCTCGTCATAATCATTATTAATGGAATAAAGCCGAAATTGTGTCATCTCCCAATATTTTTTGATGGTGATTTATAATTTTTTTTTTTTTTTTTTAAAAATGTCATTCATTTTTATTTATTTAATAATTTTCTGTGAAGAAGAAGAAGAACAATTTCATGTTATTTGAGAAGTGATGCGCTTGAATACCGGAAATTATACATTTAATTTCAAAATATTCTGCATTGTCATTATAAGAACATTAATTTTTTCTTTTTTTTGGTAATGGAACACTCACTGTTATCACTGTGCTTTGACTAAATATCATTTTAATGTTAATAATAATAATAATTTTTGGTGACATTACAAGGAAAAAGAAAAGAGAAAATGTTGAATCACATAATTTGATGGACATTCACAAAAGTTTTTGAATAATGAGTTTTTGATGATGTTTATTTTCAATGAATCCTCTGAGACTTGAAATTTTTGTATTGAAGTCCTGAATCCTTGAATTATGGAGACGACTGGTTACTTGTAAATTTTATCACATGAATCATTAGTCGTAAATATTTATTCAATGAAAACACACACAAACACATTAAAATCCTGCAAAGCTTCACACATATACACACACACACACACACACACACACACACACACACACACACACACACACACACACACACACACACACACACACACACACACACATACACACACACACACACACACAGAATTCAATGAACTAGCAAATTAATTTGATAAACATTTGCATTTCATAATTATATTTTTCCTCTATGTTACCGTAAACGTAAACCATATCATTGATACATATCATTCTACATTATTATTAAATTATTACCTCTCTCTCTTTGTTTAAATGGCGGGAGTCAGATACAGAGAGATAATTTTAAAATGCATTTTTGAAATTGAAAATAATTTAGGATGAAATTAAGGGAACATAAATATGACACAATGATAAATTTGATAATTTAAAATAAAATTATCATAATTATTATTTGTTGTTATTATTATTTGAGTGTGTGTGTGTGTGTGTGTGTGTGTGTGTGTGTGTGTGTGTATGCGCATTATCATAATAAAATAATAAAGTAAAATTTGATATGGATCATGTTTTATATGATTTTAATTAAAATAATTGTTGTTCTGTCACTTAAAGTTATTTTTTTGTAGAATTTCATTAAAGTAATTTTTAACACTTATCGGCCTGTGTGAGGTCATTTCAACAATAATTTTCAAATATTCTGGGAAAATGCATTTCTAAAGATATAAAAATTACTTACCTGTCTTTCAACCATTTCCTAGCCTTGGCCTGGACAAGAAATGAACTCCAATGTTCCGTATTCAGAGCCATTTCTTTCTAGTTTCTTACTTCCTTAGATCGGCATCGACATCATTGATCCATTTCAATGTAGATCAGCCCAGTGATATCTTGTGTTCTAAAAAGTGTCACTTGGAAATGACTTTGTCTCCATTAGAAACATTTTATTTCAGCCCAATTTTCAAATCCGCGATCTGCCAGATTCACATTGACCCACTTTGGGTCATTAAGTGTTAATTGAAGTTTTTAAAATTATCACTCATTCTTTTTTTGTTTCAATTCAAAACAAGACAAGACAACAAAAGAAAATTACTTTTAATAGCCTTATTATGACTTGTCTCGACAATATTATGACCTTATTTTTATGAAGAGAAGAGAAACAGTAATCTGATTCTTCATAAAAAAAGGTGGAAAAGGTCCTCTTTTTTATTGGAGATTTTGTTTTCTTTTATGAAAATCATTTTAAACTGAATAGAAAAACTTTGTTTATGACAATTTCAAAATATAAGTTGCCTTTTGTTTTTACTGAAAGTAGAGAATTTTGACAGAGCAAATCATTGTCATCTAAAATGTAAATAGAATATTTAAATAGGGGTTCTTTGTCTTAATCGTTAACTTTTAAGTAGGCTTTAAGGCTTAAAGTCGATGATTTTTTAAAGTTTTTTGTGAAAAGAGGCATTTGATTAAAAGCCATGGAAAGCCAAAAAATTCAAAATGACGCGTTACTTCGTCAATCGGTTCCAAGAGATGGCGCCACAATGCACTTTCATGATATATGACGAAAATGAGCTCATAAAAAATATTATGAGATCCTTTTAAAAGAAAAACTTTGATTTAAGACTTAATTCAAATTTATTTTTCACTTAATCCACAAATGGGCTTCAGATACAGGTTTCATCCTGATTTGAATCCTAGTCAAAATCAACTGTTAAATTTTTCAGCTCAAACCATGAATTGTAATATTTTTTTTATTTTTCCATCCGTAACATCGACGATAAAATTTTGTCATGTTTCATGTGCTCTTTGAAAAATAAAAAATTCATGTTCATGAAAATGTATTTTTAGTAACAAGACAAAAGCTTATAAAAGACGATGATGCCCTTCTTTTTCCTCAATATTGCACATTATTACACAGTTTACTTGTTGTTTTGTTTTTTTTGTTTACTTCTCTTATGATTCCAAGCATGTGTCATGTCATGAATTGTCTTTCTGCCATGTTGTTCTAATAAAAATAATAATGATAACAATATAAGAGACAGTAAATATGAAAAGGATGATGTTATATATATTTTTTTTAAAAAAAAACGAAACATGCAAGAAAAAAAATAATAGCATGGAATACATTTGCTGACTTTTATATTTTATTTATTTATTTATTATCATTGTTCTTTTTGTATGTCACTGTATGTGTGTTAATAAAAATGATCTTCTCTAGAGTTCAAAGCACAGCACTATGAAAAAAAAGATACAAAAATGTTAACCTACCGCAGCTAAACAACATTCATTGGAAAAATAATACTGGTGTTGCTAGTTTTTTTTTAATACTATAAGAATATTTTGCAATATTCCATGCCTTTTAAATGTCGTTGAAATGGTTTTAAAGCTGTAACTGAAGCAAATGGGTATAGAAAAATATAACAAAACAATAATGTCAAATGTAAATAAAAAGTTAGTTCTTTACCATGCGCAAGGTTTTTTCTTCATCTTTAAAAGACAAAAAAAAAGGGATTGAAATAAACATTGAACATGAAACAGTAAATTCGATGCAATGTATTATTTTCTTATTGAAAATGTAATATTTTATCGCAAAAAAGGAAGAAAAAGTGGTCATAAATTTTACTAATAAAAAGGGTTATATTTTAAAGAAAAATCTGTGATGCTGGACTTTTAAGCTAAGTCAGCTTAAATTTTGGGTGAGTGTGATTCAGACTTCATAATGAAAATGTTTTTTTTTTTTTTATTTTAGGGTGAAAGAAGAAATGTTAACTTAAACGCCTCTGAGGTACTTAATCATGTATCAAAATAATTTCAAGAGTTCTATGTGCCTTTTAGCACTAATTTTGTCCCTCTCAGATTGATTGAAGTTGAAACAAACCCTTTTGAGTGTAAAGCTCCTGTCCTTATGAGTACCTGATTTTATTGACCAATTCATTTACATTACAATTGATTTAAAATGATCATACTCGTCTTAAGCACAAAACCACACAAATAGCCTTATCGAATGTATGTGACTATGAAATTGATCTCTCGATTCTTGACATGAAGTACATTAACGATCATTTCTCTTACAGAAATACTACGAGCTTTCCAAGTTAATTTGAATCAGTAATGTCTACAAAAAGAGACGCTGATTTAACAGCGGTTAGAGAAGAGAGAAAATCAAAGCTGGAGTACTTCACACTTAATGGAATGTTTTGAGAAGGTCGCAAAGAGAATCAACTTAAAAAATATCGTTGCTCAGTAATTGAAATGTATTTAGTTTTTACCAAAACGAAAAAATATCCTACTAAACTCTGAGTACAATCAGTTTGGATTTTAGTTGAGTGTGATTCAGCTACCACATTTATTTTCGATTCACTGCTGCACTTAAGTAAGCTACCATGAATAGAACCTTATTAAACAGTAATACAGCTGACAGCAATTATTGAAATACACACCCATTTCTTCTTTTTCATTTCATTTAGACCCATTTTCCCAAATATGGTCTTAAAACGAGAAAATCTCGATAATTTATGACACATTCTGTGATATTCATCTAAAAAAGGTCCTCTTAAGTGAAATATAAGGGTTCCCTCTAAAACAATACAAATAATTTAAGTTTTTTCCTTTTTTTCCTTAATGTCTTCTTTTTTTGTTTCATTTTTCCTCGTAACACTAACCCACTCATAAAACTTTCCTTATTAAAATAATTATCATTGACGTTACACGGCATAACAAGCCAAAAATAGAAGACATTTAATTTTCCCCTGAGATTTCCTTCATTTCACTTAGCATTACAAGGCTCTGAAATGAAATTGATTGTAAAACTTTTCAACGCGTCTAATTAAAGTATTTTTGGTACATTTAATTCAAGTAAAACAATTTTTAGTTACATTTTCTCTTCATTGTCTCATTTTACATACATATTGATTGACATACATTTTAAGGTTTTAATGCATCCATTGTCTAATATTCCATGAATAATGTTATTCAGGCAATTTTATGATAAGATCATTTTGAAATTTATATCGTTCTTTAATATTTCCTTTAAATAGTTACAATTTAACATTTCAAATGGATTTGATACGTACAAAGCACTTACAATTTACTCAAAATTTTATATGGCCTTAAATATGTGAGTGTAAGCACAGTCATATTCAGAGATAAAAGTCATAAAATCAATTTAAAACAATTTTCACAAAATAAACTTTTGCCTGTCTTGTCCTTGTCTATAAATATTTTAAAGTACACAGTTATAGGAATTCACATTGAAATTGATGTTAGCTTGTTTTTGGCACTTAAATCGATCGACAGTGGGACAGTGAGTTTAAATGTATAAGATGAAAAAAAAAACTTGTTCTTGATGAGAAGTTTTACAGTATTTTAAAATGTATATCATGTTTTTTTGCGTCTTCCTTCGTTTAAATGCTATCAATGTTAATGTTTATCATCATCAATATTAGTGAAGTTTACATTTCAAATCCAGTTTTGAAGTTTAAAGGAAAAGTTTAATAATAATTTTTATATTAAAGAATATTTTTATGAGAAAATGAAATTATCTTCTAATTTTTTTCGGTATCAATAACGAGATAAAATTGATTTTTTTATCCCTTTTTTAATGAAACTTAAAATTTAAGATCAAAAAAAACTGGGTATGAACTTTAATATGAAAGATTGAATTTAATTGCTTTGTTAGCATGTTTCTTTAAAATTGAATTAAAATGCAAGAAAAGTTTTCAATTTAAGTTTTGCGTTGCCTTGTTTGAATTTTATATACATTTAAAACAAGTAACGAAGAGATGAAAATTTATGTGCATTTTCCGTTCTCTCACTCAGATAAATAAGTATTTTAAATCTTTTCACATTTTAATCTGTGTTACAAAATTTTGATCCTTGATTTATGTTTGTGATGTGATGCGTATTAAAGCGACCATCTGTGTGTAATTTGTAGTATGGAAAATTTTCAATGTGATGCTAGTTTGCTGTCGTTAGTTGAAGGATTTATGACGATGTTTGTGTGTGTGTGTTTTTTGAAATGAAATGAAAGTTTGTAGGTCATTGATTTACTGTTGACTTGACAGTGTTGCTACTAAAATAAGACTGAAATGAATGCCCAGAGCCCAGGATAACAAAAAAAGTAGGCTCATTTATTTGAAATAATTCAAATTTTCAAATTTAACCTCTGCCTTTTAAATTCAAATTAAAATTCTGCTGACACAAGATTTTGTTTATTATTTATTTGATTTTAATCCCCATTAAGAGAACTTTTTACATTGATCACACCATTCAGCAGCTTTACACACACCCACTCACAAACACAGAGTAAAATGTATTTAAAATTCTCTCATTCTCGAAAAATGTTCAATTTTTCATTTAATTTACAAAATTTATTCGTACTTAATATTTCTCATTAAATTTAAACCCTAAAATAACAAGGCAACTGTTATCAGCCCAAAAAATGATAAGGAACCAAAAAAAAATTATTACATTAAAATGTTCCGGCATTACAAATACAGCTATTGTCTTTTGAAAATTTATGGAACAAAAAAAATATGAAATGAAACACAAATATTATTAAAAGTATGTTCTTCCTGTAGCTGAAATTGAACATACATATACCAAAAAATTAGTTGATGATTCAGCTGAAAATAATAGTATCTGAAAATTAACTTGTTGTATTAAAATGAAACAGAATTTTTGCTTCCCTTTTTTTTGCTGTTGTAACTTGGACCTGAAATGAAATGAGATTTTGTGCAGAAAAATATAATGATAATTTTTGTATAAATTTAATCTCTGCTTTATATACACAAATTTTAGTATACCTAGCATAATAATAATAATAATAATGGATACCATCATACAAATTTTTACTGATTCGGATTCTTTTATGTTACGGGATTTGCTTGACAGGGGTGGGATTTTGTGTGGTTTGAAGTTGATGGTTAAAAAATTAATTACATAGTCTGTGCTATGTCTCGCACCATGACTTCGGTTTTCTAGAGTGGTCCTTACTGAAGAGAACCTGTACTCAGATCTTCAAACGGGTCCATTGTGCATACTCATTAATCATTCTAAAGAATAAGAAACTATATCCAGTGAATCAACTTAAACTAAGAAGTAGTGCACTGTTTCAGTTCAGAAAAATGCCCACACCTTTTCAGAAATCTTGACATCTAATGACAGTATAAAAGCCATGGCCCACCGTTAAGGTTAGGCTAAAGGTTTGGTGTTTACTAAGGAAAATACTTTTGAAATTGTATGAATTCAATAGGACTTTTTAAGACCGCGGTGGAAGCTTGTAGTCCCTACCTAACCCTCAAAATCCAAGTAGCCTCAACCATCGCTACAGAATGTAACTATGTTTTTAGTTTATTTTCAGGCTAACACTTTATTTCTTCTCAAACTTATTAAATTTAATTATAATATCTCGAGACGTCTTGTCTCGTCAACATTGACATTTGTCAGTTGGTTTTTCTTTGAGCTACACTGCGGCTTTATTCAAACCGGCAGTTACAAGGATGATGATTATAAGCGGGTATATCCACCTCAACCACATAGTATTGGATTTTTTGTGGGCTGTCTTGCGACAGGTTTACAGTTCAATTTTCAAATGTCAAAGATCACTTATGACTCATGACTTCTGACAGCTTCTACTAAACTTAACTTAAATTTATGCTTTGAAATAGTAAAGAACATACCTACAAAGGCCTTTGAATCAATCATTTTGTCTTCAACTCCTTTTCTGGTCAATTCACTTTTCATTTGATTTCCATTAATCCTTTCGTGGCTTCCTGTCTTCTTCATCAACGTCATATCCTGATGTAATCCTAGCTTTTAAAGGTTATTCCCTGAAGGTTATCAGATCCCTGTAATTTCACATCCCTGTAAAAAGAAAACAAAAGATATAATATTTATTCACAGATACGGGCCATACATTTTACATGGAACAAAAACATCACACAGTAACGAATTTATACTTCTAATGTTCATAACATAAAAACCCCAGTATTAAAAATGTAATATAAAGAGAGCTAACGAAAGATATTACATTTAATTAGGTGAACATTTAGAGGCTTATTTGTAACACAATATCATGCTAATTTTGTTCTTTTACTGTTCGTTTTACTTTGAATAAAACATTTCGTTGGATTTTGATTACAAAGTGGGGAGGATTATGTGGTAATGAAAATTATTTAAAAGCCTAGAGATTAAAGCAGTATAATTTTATTTCCTTTGCATGTTCAAGGTGGGTCATAATCTGCCTTAATAAAAATTTTAAGAAAAAAAACCAATCCATCACATGAGGAAGTCAAAATGAAATTACAAATCGTCACACTGTAATTTCTTTTCATAAATCTTTACATTTTTTTGTATTCAATGAATGAATGAATGAATCAAAGATGATAATAATAATAATAAAAGGTCGTCACATGTTTTATGAGAGTGCCCCACCTTATATAATCAATCTTTTTAACAATCATCGTGTTAAATGGGCCACTATACATTATCAATGGCAACACCAACAAAAAATGAAGGCAGTTAATAATATATAAATTTTTTCATCACTTCTGAATTACTTTTGGATTTGAATGTATGTGTGTGTGTAAAAATGTAATCAATTTACTTTTTGTTGTCAACAGTAATTTTTTTTGATTTGATTTGTAATATTAATGATATTTTTTGTGATTGCATTACAAAAAGAATTTTATAAATGAACGTACGTAATTTAAATTAAAACAATTTCATAACCCGGTTTTGCAAAAATAAATGTAACATCAAGAAATCAAGCCATTTGACATAACGTTTAAAATGAACGTTAAATGTTATAAAAATGTTTAATGAATAATAAAAACTAATAAAAAATCGTGCATTTTGATACTTATCAACAAAAACTCCTGACTTTATTCCTCGCTCTCTTTCTGAATGTTATTTCATAGAAACAAAAAAAAAGAACTGTAATTGTAATGTTAAATGTTTAATGTTAAATACAAGAAAAAAAAATTAATGATATTTTGTTGAAGCAAAAGCACAAAAAAAAGGTTAAAAGTAACAAGCGCTTGAATATCAAATAAAAGTTATGTAAGAGTTTGGTAGACTGTGTATTTTTTTTACTGCCAACATAGATTAAAATAAAATGAAACTCAATTTTTTTTATTTTAACTTTAACTTTAGCCAGTCATTGCTCGTTACTAATCAAGATTGTCTTGAAACGACTTGTTTAGAAGAAGAAATGTTTTTTTTTTTTTTTTAAATGTATTCTATAATAAGGAAGCGGGCAAATTTATAAATAATAATGTTTGATCTTTTAAATGAATAAATTTAGTCTTAGGACTTGGGGCAATCATGTTCTGTTATTTTATTATTTAGAATGTTAGAAGAAAAATTATTTTTAGAATTGTTTTCATTGAACTCCAAGGAAATTTGATAGAATTTGTTTATATTTTATTTTAGTACGTTAATTCAAAATTAAGTAAATAATGGAAATGTTTTGAATAATTTCCATGAAATTACGAATCAAAATGCCCCACTGAAATTATTTTGACAGCCGTTCAATTTAAATTGGGGTCGGACTTCCAATCTTAAGATTAGCAGTTCGATTCTCACTTCGACCATGAAACTTTACAATCTCAAATGTCCCGATTTCTGGCTACTCAATTTGAGTTAAGGGCTAAATAAAGGTGGCGACTGCTTGGGATGACAGAATACAAGCTAAAGCTCTGCCATGATGATAACGGGCTTGATGACTTGCCACCCTTCTAATCAGATTCTGGTCAGAGCAGTGGTGGATTGGCCATATGCGCGATCTGGCAAATGCCAGAAGGGCCGCAGTCGATCGTCTTGTAAACGTTAAGTTTAGAGTAAATTTTAAAGAAAATCATACAGAATTCCAGGGCCGTTAATAATTTTCAATCCACTCCTGACCGTCAGAGTATGGCATGGACCTACTTGAAAAATGTCAAATATTTCCTTTTTTGTACATTGTTAACTTAATTTAAAAAACAAAATTGACTTGTAATTTAAATTAACAACGTCAACAGCAGAAACATTTTTTTTTTTGATAAATCCTTTAATGGCTTCACAGAAATGGCCACAAAAGGATTTGTTAAAATTAAAATAAATGAAAAAATAAATAATTACTTAAAATATTATGAGCATTATCCTTGAAAAGGAGTTCCATGAGCATAAAATGAATAATTTAAGGATTGAAAGTAGGTTACAATGAAGTATGATCATAATCAGCTGTTCTTATAGATGAGTTTGAATATCAAGTACTGGAAATGTTCTAAATATTAACAGACAAGTCCCTTTAAAGTACATTTCCAGTAAAACCTACTATGAAAGCCTTCGAATCATTTGCATTTTAAATGAATTTGCAATTTTTTTTTCATCATCATCGTCATCATCTTCATCCCACACTTTAAATTTCCTTTGGTACTCCAATTCTCATCACCACACTGTTAATGTTATTGAGATAGGATAGGACATAAATCTGTTTTGCATGTCATGATTTTTTTTTCTTCCTTTCCCTTCCTTTCATAAATAAATAATCTATTTTTTTAATCAAAAAAAAATAACACAAATAAGAGAGATTTCCTTGTTTGTTTTAATGTTATTTTTTTTTCTTCTTTCATTTTTTTGTGGTATTTTCCATGATTAATTTATTTTATTTTAATATAATAAAAAATAATTATTCATAAAATTTTCTTTGCCCTTCACCTTTTTTTTGCGTTTTAATATTCATTTCCATCAGATTTTTTTGGTTGATAAAAAATAACACAAAAATTAAAAGGAAAAAACCAGACAAATCTGGTTAACACCTTTCTTAGATTGTGTTTGATTTTACTTTTCAAGGATAAAACCAAGTCAATATTGTACTGTAAATTAAGTTTTCGTGGAATTCCTTGAAATGTAAAAAAAATATGATAAGGAGTTTACTTAACTGATTAAGATATTTTTTTTTGTTAAAGGAAGAGGATGAAAAATTTTCTTTTAAAGAATTATGAGATTAAAAGAATAAATTTGAAGAAATACGATTAAAATATCATTGTAAAAAAAATGAATAGAAAAAAAAATACTTACATTAAATTGTTTCTGGTTTAGAAGATTTTTTAACTTTATTTTGAAATTGATTGATTTTTTTGACATATGTCACTTTCGTACCCTTTCGGAATTCAGTTCAAATTTTTATTTTTTCGTCATTGGCTACTTTTTTCGTCTTTGGTGACTTTACTCGTCATTGAGGACTTTTTTCGTCATTGAGGACTTTTTTCGTCATTGGTGACTTTACTCGTCATTGAGGACTTTTTCGTCATTGAGGACTTTTTTCGTCATTGAGGACTTTTTTCGTCATTGAGGACTTTTTTCGTCATTGAGGACTTTTTTCGTCATTGAGGACTTTTATCGTCATTGATATTTTTTTCGTCATTGGTGACTTTACTCGTCATTGATGACCTTTTTCTTATTTGGGGACTTTTTCATCATTGTCGATGATTTTTTTGTAAATTGTAATTTTTTTTTTGTAAATTTGTAAATTTTTGTAAACATTTTTCCAATTTTTCTCGAATTCGACAGAAATATGCTTAAAAGTCATATAAAATCGACAGTTACACTGATTATTATTTATTCAGTGAGCGTAATAATGATGACTATGTTTTTATTAATAGCGTAATCTAGTTGTATCAGAACATTGGTGGTGTGGTAATAAAATTAATGTTTAATAATAATTTAAAATTCAAGAAAAGAAAAAAAACATGAAAAAAACATAATGAAGATCAAGAATTTTTAACATCAACATCCAGTGCAATTTCTTCTTTTTTCCTTATATTCTTTCATTCGTTCTCTTTATAAATTATTATAAAAATAACAATAATAATAATATTATTTGTGTTGTCGCACATACACGAATTAAATTGCATTTATTTTATAATTTCCTCGGAATACCTTGTTTTTTTGCTTTCTTACTGTTCTCATTCAATTTCATTCCAGTTTATTCGACAAGGCAAAAAAATTAAAGCATTAATAATACATTTAATAAAGTAAAAAAAAAAACTAAAACAAGTTATCCGGTCCACTCATCTTCGCCAGTCATAATCATGATGACCATCATCTTGTAGAATATTTTTTCCTCTCCATCACCATCATCATCATCGTTGTTGTTCTTATTTGAATTGCATTTAAACAACATGAACAAGAACAACGCTAAAAAAAACATGGTACGATGAATGAATGAAAAAATAGTGGAAAAAAATAACATTCAAGTGCATTGAACGCTTTAATATTATGAAATTTGAACGAAAAAAAAAATTAAATGCATGAAATGGAGCACAGCATGTAATTGTCTCATGTGTAATGTGTCTTTCATGCCAGTTTATTATTATTATATGATTGTATTAAATTTTTTGTGAAGTGACTTTTAAAATGAAGAATTAAAGTCAAGATGAGTTGATGAGACGTCATCTATCTGTATATCGAACAAGAGTGTCGTCATATTTTTTTCGTACTTTTATTTAATAATCGTAACAATAAATTGTTGTTTAAAATTGAAATTCCTGCACATTGATACTTGTTACGGTCATAACGATGATGATTTTATCGTATTACAACATTTAAAAGAGATTGACAAACCCGCATGATCTGAGAAAAAAAATTGTATGATTATTAATAAAATTTTTATTGGTATTTTTGACACATTCATGCCCAGGATATGGTAATAAATAATCTATATTTTAATAAAGTTGAAAAGAAAACAAATGATTGTTGTCACTTCATTTATTATTTAAATGAAGCCGTTCACATGATCAATTGTCTCATATCTTCATTGATTTATATGCGATAGGTCATGTAACGTTTTTGAAATTGAAAGATTAATATTTGATTGCAAATTTATGTTGTTATTGACATCTGTCATCTGTTTATGTGTGTTCTTGTTGTTTACTTTCTGTCATTTTAATGAATTAAGTTTCATGTGAAATTTTTAGCACCGAAAACAGGTGTTAAAATGAAATCGTGAGAGCTTGAGGAATTGATAACTGATCAGTTCAAAGCGAACTGAACTCAGAGTTGTAATTGAGGGGTTAATTCCTCAATTTCCCTGAAACCGAGTCAAAAAAAACTATAATGAACAAGATCGCTAATTAAATGTCACACAAAATCCTTTTCCTCATGATAAATTACAAATTACATTTAATTCACTTTTACAATTTCACTCCTATTATTTATTCATTTATTTTCTCTTCTTCCACTTTATTTTCTAGACTTAATGCATCGAAGCATGTATAAAATTTTACGACCGCGCATATATGAAGTGACTAATTAATTTAAATTTTCCTCTGCACTATAAAATGTTTCCATAATAAAAATAAAAATAATTAAGTTCTAGTGAAAAAGAAACAGAAATATTAATTACATGTTATACTTTACGTTTATAATTGAATTTTTTCTGTTAAATTCCGTATTTAAAGTACCGTAAATGTTTTAATTTATATTTTATTATCATCATCTTGTGACGGGAACACTTCTGACTTACCACGCAAATTAATACTAAAAGTTATCATCAGTCAAATCTTCTTCTACAAGTGCAAGAACTATAAATTAAGAAAAAAATTGAAGTGAAATAATTTTAAAGTAAAAATAGAAAAAAAATGAAAAATGATTTAAATAGAAAATGAAACGTGTGTGTAGAAATTAATTACATATTTTTAAATGACACGTCATTTTGTCATTCCATCGTATTCAATCATCATCCAGACGAAATTTTTACTTTACAATGTGTCTCTTTCCCGGTTCTTAAATATATTTTTTTTTATGAAGTGATTATGTTATTATGATACTTAATTCATTTTAATGAAAATAAACAGGTATAAAATAAATGATACAGATCGTTGATAAAGATTACAGAACGAAAGTAACACCCATGTTTAACGTTATTATTATGATTTAAAGTAAAATCTACTAATTTATTGTTGTAAATGAGAAAGACAAGACGAGAACAAGATAAAGATGTTAAATTACTATTTTCTATTGTTTCAAAATTTTAAATAATATTAAAAAAAAATTTGGTCAAATTACGAAAAAATAAAACTAAAATTTCGGGAAATGTGAAATAATAAAATTACTACATCATTGTTATTATTTCTAGATAATTAAGCTCATCATAATTCATGTAGTTAATTATTTTTTTTGTTGTTCTTCCGAATGTTTTGGTGTATCATAAAAATAAATGGACAAAAAAAACATACAACTATTGTGATAATCATTATTATGTGCAAATGAAAGTCATTATTTTTTTTTTGGTCTTTTGTGTTCGTTTGTATGAAATTCAAACCAAGTCAAGTCGAAATAAATCGCCATCTCACCTTTAATTTACTTTCCACTATATTTTCAATGATTTCTTATTCGTTTTCAAATGAAAATTAAGTTGAGAAACTTTATTTTGTGACTGATATGATCTGAGAATTTTCTAGCTTCTAGAATTTAATAGACTCTTATTGTATTTCCTGATAAAATGCTCATTGTTTCGTTTGATTTCAATTTCAAGAAAACCTTTAAAAATTTTCGATAGCTGCGATTGATAGCATTACAGTATCTTAATCTTTTAAATTTTGCAACTTCAAAATATTGAGCATCAAACATACTAAAAACCTGGAAAAAGTCATATTTAGGTTTTAGTAATTGAATGCCATATAAATCTAGAAAAACTTAATTTAAGTCTCGCTAGTCAAACTTAACATAGTTTTTAATTTTTCTGCTTTGTACATTTTTTCAAAATTCTAGCGATGATAATACGGTGTTGAATTTTTATGCATCCACCTAAAAACCTCTATGCGCCTCTTTTTAAATGAATGAAATGATGAATTTAGATCGGCTTGATCGATTCCGATATTCCTGTGAAGCAACTATCTTGTTAGCGTTTTTTAAAAGCCAAAACTACCATTAGCCGTATTTTTTTTTCGTTTCCAGAGATTTGCTTAATCCTTCTATTGTGAAGCCACAAAAAAGAGTTTTGAGGTTGTACTAGATTTACATGAAATGAAATAAATTTTCAGGGACATCTTTCGATATTTCATAAAAATTTTCGTCAATCAGTTTAATTATTTGAAAAGAATCATTCTACTTTGAAATGTAATACGATTCAATTTCATCAGATTGTTTACATGTCATGTTTGATACAGTTCACATTTGATCATGCTATTAATGGTCAGACCTGCTGACATATCAAAATCCATGTTGCTTACTTTTTCAATATTAACTGATGAGTACTATTTTTCGGCTTCTTATTGCTTGTGAAATCCATCCTGACTTTTGAATTATTTCGGTGGGCTTCACTTTTAAAAAAGAAAATGTATTTGATAACGAAACAAATTCATAAAACAGTCTTCTTGATATTGACAATGGCCATTGCTGAAATTGTAAGTAAAATTTAATAACCATGACATTAATATGCTTACATCACACTCTCATTCAAGTATTTTTCGCTTTATTTATTTTTATAACCAAATTTATTTGGAAAATAAAACATTTTTACTACGTACAAAATTTCAATACTAATTAACATTAAGCTCCATACCATTAAAATAATTATATTTTTCTCCCATTTTCACTTCACTCTTCACACATAAAAAGTATTAATATAATAAATAAATTAATTTAATAATAATAATAATAAAATATTCAATCGAATAAAATCGGAACATAATTAAATTTTCTGTTACCCAAAAAAAATTCATGCACAGTAATAATTTGATTTAAAAACATAAAAACAATCATATTAACAAAATATTATAAAATTATTACCGTGATTTCAATGTTTGAATGCAGATTAAAAATCAATACAAAATATTTTAATGATTGAATTTGCAAATTAACAAATGGAAATAATTGATTTATGTTTGAATAATTTTTGATATTATTATTATTTGGAAAATTGAGACGAGCTTTCATTCGTACAAAAATTAATATTCAATCAATGATTTGTTTATTGGAAAACTAATAAAAATAGTTGATATTTAGAATATTTTGATGAATATTAGTGGAAATTGATGGTGTATGATTACGATGTGTGTCATGATGTCACGTAACATATCAAAAATGTGATACTGATTTGTGAATTTATAATGAGAGTGATGATAACAGGAGGTATTGGCATCATATACGAGTTCTTTTAGTTTAATGAATGAACTCACCTTAGTCATTAAGAGTCTCTTATATGATTTTCGTTCAAGGTACTACACTGAATTTATTTCCTTGTTTCATGAATGGGGGTCCATAATGCATCAATTTGTAAGTCCTAGCGCTGACTCTTCCTTGTGTTTTGCCTTGATCTGTAAAAAGAATAAGAAAACTTAGTTAATAAAGAGAACTTCTAAGAATTATAAAATTGTTAATACTAGACTTAAACAAAGATACGTTGAAGCGTCATCCATGTTAATAACTAAACTAGAACATTGTAACATGAATAAGGTTATAACCCTTATTTTGATCGTTTAATCCTCTCTCTCATCTGAATCACTTCAATTTTTATTTACCTTTTAATACACATTTTAAATCACTGAAACTTGATCTCTTTTCTTTATTATTCTTATATTCATTATTATTGTACTTTTATTTCTTTTATTATTATTATTATTGCCATGATACAGCTTTTGCTTGGATTATCTTTTTCCGTTTAGTTTTGTACATAAATTTCATTTTATTTTAAACATTTTATTTTTTCACTATTTTATCCACTAAACACACACTCACAATTCACTTCTTATAGTATTATTATTTAAAAATAAATATAAAAAAAAATCACATAAAGAAAAATAAGAAAAGATGATATAAAATGCCTAGCACACGATTTCTGCATTTTTTTCTGTAAATTCATATAAAACTCATAGATGGAAGGGGCTTTCTCACCTGACTATTTATTTGCAACAATGTTCACATATTTAATTTTAAGATTTATGTTGTGTGTATATTTTATTTAACGTTTTTTTCCTTTCTCGTTCAAATCTCTCACTGTAACTGAAAGCAAAACAGAAAATGAATTGTGTGAGGTAAAATGTAAAATGAAAAAAATGTAGGTAAAAAAAGGGAAAGAATATATTAAAATATATGCTCACTAGCTGGTTTTACTTACAAAAAATAAATACAATTCTATGCCGACCAGCAATAATTTTTGTGAAGAAGGCCGGCATGAAAAATAAGAAACACGATACATAACAAGCTTGCTAGCAGTAGTTACACTAAAGTGATAAGGGTCAAAAAACCAATAAATTTACTTTTCAACTTCAACTACACCTAAAATGTATTTGTTCAAATAAATCTTTTGACTTTTTGCTTGTTTTCATTACACACACAATGTAATGTAATGTGTATTTTTATTTTCACAAAAATGTATAACAATTTTGCGGCCTCTTATCAATGTTGTAACTTTTTATCCATTGAATGTAAGTTCATTTTCATAAATCAAAGCAAATCTGGTTGAATTTTTCAGATTCAGACATGAAAAACCTATTAAAAATTAACGTATACGATAAATGAATGTTTAAATTCAAATTTTGCAGTTGTACTCTGGGATTTGAATTAAATTTAAGCCGATTTTGACACCTGTCATTTCAATGAGCGTTTCAAAATTAACGGTAAATTCTTCAAAATAAAAAATGATCGAAAAAACGATCAAAAACGTATTCCAATAAACATTTTTCATATTGATCTAGGATCAAATAAAAATATTTTATATAAATATGTTTATTACTTTTCAATATTGAACTTTATTATTCAAGTAAACGCATTTCATTTATTTTGTATCATCATTATTATTTTTATTATTAATGTCCATTTTATTTATTCTTTTGTTTGCAAATTAGCTGTGTACTGTTCATACAGACTCCCAGCAAACACACAACGTTAATAGTAAAAAAAAATCTTGAGATGATAATCACTCGAATAATTTCTGCAATAATGTATATAATTTAATGTATTTTTTTATTTATTTTTTCTTCTTGTTATGTTACTACAAATATGGAAAATATGAAATGCGAGATTCTTATTTGCAAGATACGCTTTTTGCATACCCTTGGGATACAACACCATTGTGTGCGAGTACCAGATGCATAACAAGGCATGTATTTTATGTCGTTTAACAACAATAATATAATAATTGCAACAAAATATGTTAAATATTAAAAGAAAATATACGTGATCAATGATATTCATGGTATTTATGGTAAAAAAAAGTAGGTAATTTAAAGGTGCAAATAATAATCATGATATTAGCACAAGGGGATTCACACATAATTTGATTATCAATGTGAATGGGAAAAACAATGCTGAAACACTGTGGCAAGTATTCAGATATGGTAAAATTTACATAAAACTAAAATATATTCAGGTGCTTGTTTCTTCAATGGGTTTTCAATGTGAAAATAAAATTGAACGTATTGAAAGTTTAGATCTGAGAGCTGAATTGAAGTAACTCCCTCTAAAGAAGATCGTTGATCATAAACCTCTCTGAAGAAGATCGGAATAAAAGGGTTAGCAGCCTCCTAAGAAATTTGATTTCTCATAAAAATGTTGGCTTCAGTTAATTACCTTCTCATATCTATATGACAAAAAAATCACGTTCAATAAGTAATCACATGATATAAAGCCATCAAATGACTTTGCAATAAATTCATATAAATTTTTTCCGATCCAGTTAAAATAATAATAATATAAACATCACCGTTTTCATGGCATATAATCAAAATCACCCTTCAATACCCTTTTTTCATTGTATCAATACACAAAAAAAAATAATAGAACCCGCCTTCACATATCATCACAGAACGAACATCATCAGCATGACACAACACAAATAAATCGCTTGTTTTGTTTATTTTTCAAACATTTACATTTAATAATAAAAATAAAAAGTATTTGAAAAAGGAGTCAAACAAAATTTATAAAATGCTTGCTTTCCAATAAAAAATAAAGTATAATAATAAAAAGGCAAAATAATAATTTGCCAATATCATCATTCATTCATTCAAAATTTTTTGATATAATGTTTATTTTTATGCTATCATCATCATTATACCATTTTTTATGTGTGTACATGTGTTGAGTGCTGGGTATATGTATATTTGGCAGAAAAGTATCGTTGTCAATTTATTGTTAAAAGTTACAGTTATTGTCATATCTATTCTATTCTTTTCTTTTTTAATAGAAATAAATGTGAACAAACAAAAGTAACTATTAAACTTTTTTACTTCTATTGTTCTCGTAAGTACGCGTCACAGATTTATTTCCTTGTTTGATGTTTGATAGTTTAATAGCTGTTTGCTTTAATGTGATTTTTCAAGAAGGCTTTCTTTCTTTTCATAATTTTTTTTTTAATACTTCCCAGTAAATTGCTTTTAACGTCGAAATAGTTTAATGGTAACTGATACGAATACTTGACTTGCAATTCAATGATGGTGTGAGTAATGAGTGTGATGTAAGTAACAATATTTTTGAGTGCTCTTGAAATAAGACATAACTAGCTCGATGTACTCAAACACAATTTCAAGTTGATCGTCTTACATTCACAAGTTTTTTTTTGATGTGGGATTAAAATTTAAACGGAAATCGTTCATTTAAGATTTCTATTATATGCTTAAATTTCTTGAAATTTGAGATGACTTACCTTAATAATAATATTAAAAGAAAAAGTGAAAATACAGTACATGGAAAATTATTCCATGAAATGTTTGAAAAGAAATTCCCTTTGGGATTCAATTTCTTGTATGTTATTATTTAATTGAATCAAATTTCCATTGAAAATATTTGCACGAGCTTGGAAGTAAACAATTTTCGGTATAAATTTAAAAAAACAAATAATCTTTTTCCAAAATTTTCCCTTGAGCGAGAAACAGACAAAAAATGGAAATTCATGTGCACGCATGTTATTCGAAGCAACTCGGGTGATTCATTAAATGAATAGTCGACACCTGTCCTCACGAAATATTTATTTAATTTCTATTGTAATGTTTTTTTTTGTAATTGACTTTAAAAAAAAAACATAAAAACAAAGGACACGTGGCACATTAAGAAAAAAATAGTGACAGATGGAAAACTGAACTGAATTTTATAAGAAACTGATAACGATGATGAAGAAAATTCAAACATTTAATAAAATGAAATAAATTGTTAGAAATTAATCTTGAAGGAGAAATTGAATAAAAAAAACGAGAAAAAAAGAGAATACATTTTTTTTTGTCTCTACTTTTTTCTTTAGATTTAGTACCATCATTCATTTTCTTCTTGGAATTTGAAACATTTGTAATGTAGCCTTTGGTGTAAATAAGATAAAAAGGACGATAAAAACTGAGATAAGTTTTTTTTTTACTTTTTTTTCTTGTAACGGATAACAAATTAATGAATTTGTGATGGAACATGTGCTGCAAGATGTTTTTTATTTGTTTCTAAAACGAAGCCAGTCAATTTCTTGATGAAAAAAAATCAGTTTACTTAAAGTACCAAAAATCATCCATACTTATTAGCTTCTTGGTCAGAAAATGTTTGAATTGATCGTTTTTCAGTTTTAAAGGCTTGACGACAACCTGTAAATATGTATCGACCTTTTACTGTCCAAATGTTGAGTTAAATTTGAATCAAAAATTTCTAAAATCTAATATTTACTTTTATTTTCACTCCCCAATCAGCACATCTTAAAAAGAAGGCAGATTTTAGTCAACTGCCATCTGTTTTATTTTCTATTGATTGAAATGTCAGTTTCATCCCTCTCGGAATTTTTTATGTTAATTTTCTTAAACTTCATTTGATTTTGGATTTCATTGAAATCCAAAAGAAAACCAGATCCAATGTAATTTGAGGTAAAATTTCTCAAAAATAATGATTTAAGAACGATTTTGATCTTGATTTCAAATCCCATAAGTGAATTGATTTCATTGTAAATTTTTTCCCATGTAACATTTTTTCTGAAGTATTTCACTCAAAATTTTACTCCAAAACAACTGAATCCACTTTAATCGGATTAGCTTATGTTATTATTGCTAATTCCTCACATTCAAAACTTTGAGAAGTTTTGTTAACTTTGCTCAAAAATCAACAAAAGAAAAATAAATTCATGTGAAAAGCAAACAAAAAAATTAACATCAAAAATAAACCTACTCCAATATTTTTTTATTTGAGTTTTTTTTGCGAAATAAAAACTTTTCACGAAGAAAATTATTTTAAAATAAATGTTCTATTACAATAACAGATTGTTTCGGCGCTTTCTCTCTTTATTTTATTTTTATCTTTGGTTTACATTTTTTTATTCTTATTAATATTTTTTTGAAAAAGTTATTCTTACATTTTTTTTCACTTAATACGAACACACAAACCAAACAAAACACATAAACATATTTGTTTTGTTATTTTGAAGGAAACGAAGATAAAATAAAATGAAAATTTTCGAATAATTTTCACGTATGAAATGTTTACGTATACCTTCAACATTTTATGAATAAAAAAATAATAATAATAAAAGTTTAAAAATATAAAGAAAAATAATGTAAAAGAAAAACTTTTTTTTTGTCATAACTTAAATGAGAGGAGAAGAAGAAGAAACATTCATTCAAAACAATAATACACGGTTAGTAGAAAACGTGCCGCAAAACGTGCCGCTAGCGGCACTCAGCGGCACTACTACGGCACTGCTCCGGCACTACTTGCGGCACTACTGCGGCACTAAATTTTTATAAAATTTTTGTCTTTAAATTCAAATTTTTGTTAAAATAAACGTGTAAAGACCATAGAAGGTTGAAGTAAAATTAATTAACTCGAAAAAAAATCATTTTGAGCGTACAAAAAATATAAAGAAAGAAAATTTATTTTTTAAATTTTTTTTTTTTTTGAAAAAAAATACTGTGCTGAAGTTTGACTACGCTTCCACGAGTTTTATACGCTTTCTCAAACTCGTGGAGGCACTCATTTACATGACTCTAATTCGTGGAAATTAATATTCGAGCGGTTTCAACTCGTGGAAATGAATTTTTGAGCGATCTCAATTCGCGGAAATGAATATTTGACTTTTTTAAACTCGTGGATAATAAAATTCGAGCGATTTCAACTCGTGGATTGTGAAATTCGAGCGATTTCTACTCGTGGATAGTAAAATTCGTGCAATTTCAACTCGTGGAAATTCATATTTGAGCGTTTTCAACTCGTTAAAATTAATATTATTATCCACATTCCCCGAATATTAAATCCACGAGTTACAAAAAAATAATATTCATTTCCACGAATTGAACTTGCTCGAATTTTACTATCCACGATTAGAAATCGCTCGAATTTCACAATCCACGAGTTGAAATCGCTCGAATTTTATTATCCTTGAGTTTAAAAAAGTCAAATATTCATTTCCGCGAATTGAGATCGCTCAAAAATTCATTTCCACGAGTTGAAATCGCTCGAATATGAATTTCCACGAGTAAGAATCATGTAAATGAGTGCCTCCACGACTTTGAGTCATGTAAAAAAAATACGGAAACATGGGGTTTTTCGAAAAATAATAATTTTTCTTGAAAAAAGTATGAGCTTTAAGCCTTTTCTAATTATCAAAATCTTATTTTTAAGTGAAAAATTCGATAAAAATGTAGTGCCGCTGGAGTGCCGTATAGTGCCGCGCTCCGGCACTTTAGTGCCGCTAGCGGCACTAAATGCGGCACTCCAGCGGCACGTTTTCTTCTAACCGTGTAAAATTGTCTGTGAGTGTGTGTGTGTGTTAAAGTGTGTTTCAATTTCATATACACCCAAACACTTGTTCAATTTCTTTTTATATCATGTCATATATTTATTCCCTTGAAGATTTTCAAATTCACCATTAGAACATTAGACACAAAAGTATGAAATACAGCAATTTTCATGTGATTTACTCGTAACATATAAAAATGTAGAAGAAAAACGAAGTAAATTCATTGTAAAAACCTATTTCAAACAATATTAAACTGAAAGTACTTGATGTGAAAAATAATAGATTTTTTAACACACAGACAGGAATACACGAGGATAATATATTGTTATAAGATAAAATCGAAATCGATAAAGAAAATATTTCTTTTCTCTGACTGTCATGTGAAGAAATATGTGAAGATTTGTAAGGGAACGTGGTAATATTTTTTTTTGTAATGTTATTATTTTTGAAAGAGGAAAGGAAATTATTTTGAAATATGATTCATTTCAATTTCAACCTCAATCTATTATTATTTTACAATCGTTTTAGTTTAGAGGAAGTATTGAAATAGTAAAAGTCTTAAGGGAATAGGATCGTATTTTAATACAGATTTAAAGGACGTCACTCGAAATGCGAGTAAGACCTCTTTTGCTTTCTCATTTTTACTACAGAGAGCCTTAACTAACCTTTAAAAATGGTCAAAGGTTTTTTTAGGACGACTGCACTAAAGCCATCAATCGGGCCCATGGTGCTTATTCATTATCAACATTAAAGAGCCTTACCTTTTGTCGTGTCACATTTATCTAGCCTTATATTCAGATTGAGTAGCCAGAAAAGGAGACATTTGAGATTGTAAAGTGTCATGGCCAAAGCGATAATCAAACTGGCAACCTTAAGATTGATATTTTAACAGGCTAACCACTGCTCCCTACAATCCTTATCACCTAGAATACCAAAGATTAACAATATTTAATCGCTTATGAGTCAAAAAGTATTTGGTTTTATCTTTTTTGGCCTTTCAGGATCTGATACCAACTTGCTCGTGTGTAGGTATGGTCTATAGAGCTATATGGTGACGGTTTCTTGTTTCACTATTTCAATTTAAGGCTAAATTCTGAGTCAAATGTGTACCTATTTTCATAATTTAAGATACTTCTTCTTCTTCTTCTTCATCTAAAATCCACATAGCCCAATTCTCTACGAGTCCTTGTCCTCCTCAAATCTGCAATTAGCTTTTATTTCCAATGAGAGTGCTTTTTACAAATTACACCCTTGGAGGAATTTTAATTCCATTTATATTTTAACTTCAAAATTTTCAACCCAAGTAGCGAATGTGTTTATAAATTAATGTTTACCCTATTAGCACTAACTACTGTATTCCCACAAAATGTTAGGGATGTAAAAAACGATCATTTTAAATTGAAATTTCAAATCAAACATAAACAAAAAACTACTGCTATGATTTATAAAGCAATTTCAAGTGAACCACCCATAGCTTATTTTTCATAAAAAAAAAAAATAAATTTTATAATAATATTTTATCATAAAAACCATAAAATATTACCCAAATTCATTTACTTGCCTACTTTTTCATGTTCACTATGTTCAGTAAAATAACAGGTAGGTGTTTCCAAAACAATCGATTGAACGAATTTAACTTGAATATTATTTAGTAACTTTTATGTTAAAATAAGGTGTATGAAAAACGATTCAATAAATTGGTAAACTGTTTTGTTTTATTTTATTTTAAAAAATATATAAAAAAGGTGGAAAAAATGATCACGTGTAAGTTACAAATTTTCCTTTTCTTGTCTTTATTCAATGTTTGCTTGCATGGGTGTACAATAAAAGAAATAATAAAGCACACCTTATTACAAGTGTTCTATAGTAGTTGCTCCTTTTCTTTGAGATCGCCTAGGGCCCAAACGGCTCATCTGAGAACCATATAATATTCTAGACTTATGTTCGTATTCACCGTGGGAGTGTTTATGAATCAAAAAAATATAGGGTGCCCATACAAAAAAATAGGGTGACCAGGTGGAAAATTCCAAAATTTTCCGGGAAAATGGAAAATTTTTATGCCAAAATTTTCTTCTTATGATTCTGAACAACTTTGCCTAAGACACCCTATGTCTAAATTGTACAGGAAAAAATTTTTTCATACAACACAAATTTTCATTCACATCACATTCATCTCTTAAAGGAATGTACTTTATGTATTGATTGATTTTGAGTGTTAGGAATCGTAATCAACACTCAAAAACAATAAATAAAAATCACAGTCCAAAATCTAATGAACTGAAGCAAGTGAAGTTTATCAACTTCAAAAATACAAGTTTTCGAAATGTGAACACAAAAACATAAAACAAGGGAAAAAATTAAAATCTGAAACTTGTACAATTTGTAATTATGACGGTAAAAATTTATGAAAATTTTGCTATTGATCAGAACAAAAATTGTACAAGTTTCAGATTTTAATTTTTTCCCTTGTTTTATGTTTTTGTGTTCACATTTCGAAAACTTGTATTTTTGAAGTTGATAAACTTCACTTGCTTCAGTTCATTAGATTTTGGACTGTGATTTTTATTTTTCCATGTTAAACCGTTTTTTTCTTGAATTGTAAAACCATTTTTTATTCACATTACATTGTTATTGTGTTTCAATTTTTTGTTTAAAATAATATTATTTGTACTTGATCATTGTTTTTTATGATAATTTTCAATGAATTTCGAACAATTGTTACAGTTAAAGGTTCTTTTTTCGAATAAAGCAAAATAAATACATTTCCAATACAAAAAAATAAAAAAATCGTATCATGTAAAAAGAAATTGATACAATTTCCCGATATAATCGAGATAAGCTTCAAGTATTGAAAGGAACATGCAAACATATAAAATCAAATCAAACGATATCAACTTGATGTAACATGTGAATTGGAATCCTTTGTGGAATAATGTGTTTTTTTTTGCTAGAATAATAAAAATAATATAAAAATTCTATCAAATCAGACTGTTACTGTAACATTTTCTTTGAAACATTGATAGAAACTTGTGATTTTTATGTTTTGTCAAAAGGGGTTTTTTTGTGTGTAAAAATTATATCAAATCAAATCAAGTAATTTTTCTTTAAATGGAATTTCATATAAAAAAATTTAAATAACAAACAACATGAATTTCTAAGAAAATGAAAATACAATCTAGGTCATGGAAATCTTCAATTTGAAACATCGTAAATTAAGTTTCAAATCGTATTTCAAAACCCTTCTATGAATTCATTTGATGTAAGGATATTAGAATATAATACTGGAAAATAAGCAGCTTATTTTCACTTATGTCTGATATCACACACTATCGCACCTTATTATACTCTACCTCATTGAAAAAGGATCAAAAATTCCCTGTTGAAGCAAAAATTGAATATTAAAGTAAATTGTATTCCTAAAAATATCTGTAAAATATGGTTTTATTGAATATTTTTTCTTTGCCATTACAATACAATACAAGGAGGGAAAATATTTGAGTATGGATGATGATCATGATGATGATGATGATGATAATAATACTAATAATAATAACACTAGAATACCTGTGGAATAATAACAATAATATTACCATGCAAATATGATGTTTATACATTTTGCTCCCCCTAAAAAAAAAATAAACAAAACAAAACAATGCAAAATATACTTCAAATAAAATAATTTTTCAGAAGCTTTGGTGTATTCAACTGGAGAAATTTAAGAAATGGTAATTTTTAAAATGTATTCAAAAGTACATTCTCAATCTCTTTCAATATCTAAGAAATTTGAAATTCTCAGGCGAGAGCCCAATCCTGTCACCTTTAAAGCCTGGATTCGCAATATGACATGGTGTAACTTTTATGAGTGCTAAACGTCAAAAGGGAGCAGATGCTCTTTATACTGTGACTTAGCTTCGTTCGATACAATATGCTTTTTTTTTCTCTATGCTAGTTGTCCATGCTAAGAGTTGTCATTAATGTGACATGGTGTTACTTCTGTGAGTGCTAAACGTCAAAAGGGAGCAGATGCTCTTTATACTGTGACTTAGCTTCGTTCGATACAATATGCTTTTTTTTTCTCTATGCTAGTTGTCCATGCTAAGAGTTGTCATTAATGTGACATGGTGTTACTTCTGTGAGTACTAAACGTCAAATGTGAGCAGATCCTCTTTATACTGTGGCTTAGCTTCGTTCGATACAACTTGCTTTTTTTTCTCTCTATCATAGTTGTCCATACTAAAAATTGTTATTCGTATGACGTGGTGGAACATATGTGAGTGCTGAACATCAAAAGGGAGCAGATCCTCTTTATACTGTGACTTAGCTTCGTTCAATACAGCTTCCTTGGACCCTTCATTGAACGAACATCTTGAATGGCTCCAATATCGCATCTTCCTTTGAAAATCATCTAAAATTTAAAAAAAAAAACATTTTGATATTCATATTTTATTGATAAACATTGTCAAATACAGACATTCAAATATTTTCAGAAATCCTTCTGTCTCTTCATATTAAAATATAAAAACATTTTAGTCTTGTTGTTTTGTTTCTGATGATGTGCTTTTATTCATTATTAATGTATATTGTTATTTGAAATATTTATTAGTTATTTTAGTATTATTATTTTGCTGCATTTCTAAATACAAAATTTTATTTGTATGAATTATTTTTACTCTTAAAATAAAAATGATTGACTTGAATAAAACACACACACATGCATACAGACTCATAACAATAATAAACAGAAGCAAACTCTTCAATTCTTGCATAAATAAATGTTTATGATCATCATGTTATTTTATTGTTGTTAGTATTATTACTTTTATATGACGATGATGAAAAATGTGTATAATTTGAATTGCTCACAGCTATGGAACGGATATTGTATGTTTTTTTTAGTTGTTATTTTATGCAAAAAGTAAAATATACAAGGAAAAACTTGAATTGATTGTAAATGAATGAAAATAACAGGTAGTTGCAGGAAATAATAAATATGCATTGTTCAATAATGTGCTGTGAGGAAAGTTTTCGATGAGAGATCAAGGATTTAAGAGGAAATTTCTCATACTTTCCTTTTACTTCAATTAATTTCATCAATTTAATTCAAAGCTCTTAATGAATTTATGAACAAATTTCATAGTTCATTTTAATATGAATCACTTTAACAAAACAAAAAATTTATTAATAATTTTATTTTTGCTCAAAATATTTTATTTTTCGAACAAAGATCTAAGCTCAACAAGACATCATTCATTCATGAAATGAAAAATATTACATTGAAAATATTTTTAACTTTACACAAAGTTTAAATTATTTCATTAAAAACGATTACAATGAAATGAGAGAACCTGCAGAGATTTAACGATGTAATAATAATAATGCGAATAATGAAAAACAATTTTAATATTAAAGTTTTATCTTGTTTAGTTCGCTATGTTTTAATATTTTGCAAAAAATATTACAACAAAAAAAAAATACTAAAACTAAAAGAGAATGCATTTTTGCAATGTACCAAAGATAAAAATGAGCAAACTGCTGTAGCAAATTGTGTAATAATGATGATTTATTTGTGTATGAACATTAAATTGTAAAAGTAAAATCTTCATGTAATACACTTTTAATGTAAAAGGAAAAAAAATTGAGACTTACTTGTTTTAATTTGGTTTGCCCACAAAAGCGCCTCGTTTTACCTTCTCTCTCTGCATCATCATTGTGATACTATCATGCACTTAATATCAATATAAATTACATTAAATTAAAATTGGAATGAGACATACACAAATATACATACTCACATCTCACTGTGTAAAGTAAAGTAAGTTGTTCCCTTTACATAATTGCATCCATTTAGCACTTTACTCGTTCTGAATTTGCAAAGAGACTAAAATTTCTTAAAAGACACAAGTGTAATTAAAATAAAAATTAATCTTAATCGTGTGGAATTCATCTTTTATAAAATTTGTGTTGTGAGAAATTAAGACAACATCAAGGAGTGTCTTACATGTATCTTTTTTGTTACTGTAATAATTATATTACAATTTTTTTAAAAGACCTTAGTGGGTAAGAGAAAAATTTAATTGTCTTAAATTGAATTATCATTTATATGCTTTTTTTCTCGGTCTTTTTAAATGATTTTATTTTTGTTCATAACACCGAAGCAATTATGGATTTAAAATTATTGGTTTATATTAATAAATAGGATTTTTATACATGGCACTGTTCATGGTAACGTAAGACTCGAAGCTGAAATTACGTATGTGAAATTTAATTCAATGAAAAAATATAAAAAAAAATTATATAAAATAATATATAAAAATTTCTTTAAATACTATGGTCGAGTGTCAGCTTACTTAACTGAATATCAAGTGTCGACACTTTAAGCGGACAACAAAATTAAATTATGCTATATTTGGTTTTTTCCTGGATTTAGTATGGAAACAAACAGAAATAAAAGATCTTGTGGACCCGGACCCTAACCCATTAAAAACGCCTAAGAATCATAAGAAGACACTAAACCATATTTTGCATCTTAGATCAGGCATTTCAAAACTAAATGGATATAGTAATAATAGAAATAGAATATAGCAGAAGTAAAAGCAATGTATGGACCTCAACGATGTCCACCACTAAGAAGTTGCCGTATTTAGATCAACATCTTTGTGAACAAGGTCAAAATGAAAATGTGAAGAACATTTTTATCTCCATACAATTGGATTGATGCGCAAACTAAAAGAGGTCAATATACTTTTCTGAAATCAGATAAAATCATGCAATGATAATCATGTTAAATCAACTTAAATAATTCTGGGTTATATGCCACAAGAAAATTTTGTTGGAGAACTCATTTCGGTAAATTTAAAAAAAAACCCCAAGTTAATTAAAATCAAAGCTTGAAAATTTCAAGAAATAGAATTAAAGCGAATAATATGGTAAGCAATGATAGACTAACTATGAAGAAGTGACGAGTTCTATAAAAGATTCTTAAATTATTAAACCATGCTGAATTGAAATAGAGTTTCGTGAGTCTTTCATGACTTGCTCAAAAGTGAGTTAAGAAATTGTAAGAGATAAGCTAATTAAAAAAAAGGTTAACAAATTAATTTCAAGTGAAATCTCTATTAATAAAGTAAACCTATGTCCAGAACTCTTTGTCCTTTATTCATTGCAGGATAAGACAACTTTTAAGGCGATAAATAAAAAAGGTGTAGTAGATTTTTATAAGCATTGTCCAACAGTTACAACATTATTTCAGACAAATTGAAGATAAATTTTATCAATTAATCTTTCAAGATTCAAAAACAGTCTTTCACGTCAATACAAATGGACTGTTAAAAGAAATTTAACTACAATATAATTATTAGCGAAAGGACACTAGTTCTTCAAGAACATCCTCAGTGATTAAAATTAATGTTTTTGCTGTTTTTCTGATCAAAGTATTCGCGGGTTCAAGTTAAAGACATGAATGTTATAAATATACTCAATTTCAAATCATCCTCATCAGCTCAGCTAATGATATAAATAATACTTGGATCTGATGAGTCTCTGAGAGCTTGTATGATGACAGACAAGAAACATGTACAGTGATGGCGTGCAAACCGTTTCCAAAAGGACATTTTTTCTTAAAAAATTATACCATAAAATTCCATAAAAAATTCTCCAAACTAACAGTGCCGTTTCATAAAAATCATTTTATTATATTTATCATTTGAACAGAGTATTCTGTGCGGGTAATAATTTACTTTAATTTAATTGTCTTTTAATACATTTTAATTGGTGTCATTGATCATATAAATGAACAAGTAAAGTCAGATGATTTTTTATGTATAGTAATTTTTTATGTAATTGAAGCTCATTTTCCTTTTATTTTTCATTTAAAAACTTTTCATAATGATAAAGGTAAGCAATTTTTATTGCATTTATAAAATAAAAATTTAAAAATGATTCATTAATTTTTAATTGTCGGTTCCCATTTAACATGCAGATATGCCATAATTAAAAAATTCTTTAAATTTATATGAAATAATGAATTCATGTCACATGATCATGATATCAATAACTAAAAACAATAAGAGAGAAAAAGCAACTACCCATATAAAATTTGTGTACATTGATAAGATACGTAATTTTATTATATTATATTATAAAAGCAATCTATTTGCACTTGTATCTAGGTTAAAATTTATATAAATGCAATTAAAAATTTTTTAATATAAATGATTCAAATATTTGACCAAATACATTGCACATTGTATATTATTCCGCAATATGTCAAAGTCTCTCTTCGTTCAAATATTATTATTATTATTATTAATTTTATCTCACAATATATACGTACCTTGTATATGCATTTAAACATAAAAGTCTGTTGTATATCATTATTATTTTATCATAAAACATGATCTACTGATATAAATTTATAAATTTTGCAGAAAAACAACCACACATGCTATATAAAATTCATTTATTATTATCATATACTAAATAAAAGTACAAAAAAAATATTTTCATATATAATAAATTGCATTTTATATATTTTTTTTTGTCGTCGTTCGGTGTATATTAATACATATTGACATTATTATGAAAAAACGGAGAGATATTATGATGTTGATGATACCAATAAACGAAGTTTTATGCATCAAATAAAAAATATTAAAAAAAAATATACACACATATTAAGGTAAATGATAGTCAGGTTGCTGCAACTTAACTGTCATTATCGTTATTACGATTATTATTATTATTATCATTAAAATACAAAAAAATTATATGACATGGTACAAAAAAAAAATTAATAATAAATTCCAGTAAGTGAAACCAGATATATGTTAAAATTAATAAGGACATCAATGTTGATTTTTGTTATTGGGACCATATTAATTGATCCAGTCTGGTAGTTTTTTACCTTATCAAAAAAAAATGTGTGTGTGTGTTTTCTTTAAATGTAATCAAATAATGACATTTTAATGGTAAAAATTTAATTGAAGTTTTTTGTTCATTGATTTACTTTTAGGCTGATATTAATTATAACGATGATAGTAATTCCATTTCAAAAAAATATCATCTTGGCACCTCCACCCTTGCTACGTTTCTGACTATAAGCTCTTTACTTGAATTCAAATAACTTACGTATTTAATCTAATATAAACTATTTTTGTATATTTTCAGGTCTCATACACATAGGATTTTCTAAAATAATTAAGGAAAATGCACACATCATAATCATAAAGGTATGTAATTGAATTTTATTTGACATTTCTTATCTCTTTGTGAATTTTCAAAAAGCAAAACATATTGGAAACATATCACAATTCTGATACATTGGATATGAAAAAAGCTTATCATGAAAGTAGACCGAAGATATCAATGACCACATAAACGAACGTGGTATACCGGCAGAGGGGGTTTTCTGGCCTCCTGGATCCTCCTCGTCACGTTTCATGATTGCTTCCGATCTGCATACTCAAAAACGACTTTCTCTTTGGAAAAATTTTCAGGAAAGTGTAAAATCTCACAGACATGACAAGGAGGGTCTTAAAACCCCTCCTCAAGCAGTGGCAGATCGGCCATACGGACAATCTGGCAAATGGCAGAAAATCCGCAGTCGATCGTCTTGTAAAAGTAAGAATAGCGTGAACTTTGAAGAAAATCATACAGAAGGCCAGGGCCGTTAGTAATTTTCAATCCATCTCTGTCCTCGAGACTCCCACGGTCCATGATAAGGTGGTTGATAACTTCAGTCTAGTTAACATGGAAGTATCCTTGAACTAATTATTTGCTAGTACTGAAATTAAATTGAACTCAATTAAAATTTGATATAATGTGATATTTTGTGTAAGAAAGAGGAGGTCAAGAGTGACAAGGAGGGTCTTAAAACCCCTCCTCAAGCAGTGGCAGATCGGCCATACGGACAATCTGGCAAATGGCAGAAAATCCGCAGTCGATCGTCTTGTAAAAGTAAGAATAGCGTGAACTTTGAAGAAAATCATACAGAAGGCCAGGGCCGTTAGTAATTTTCAATCCATCTCTGTCCTCGAGACTCCCACGGTCCATGATAAGGTGGTTGATAACTTCAGTCTAGTTAACATGGAAGTATCCTTGAACTAATTATTTGCTAGTACTGAAATTAAATTGAACTCAATTAAAATTTGATATAATGTGATATTTTGTGTAAGAAAGAGGAGGTCAATCATCGTAAGACGATCGTACGGTGCAGTGATTTGCGTGTTGAGCTATCAATCTTAGGGTTGGCAGTTTGATTCTCACTTCGATAATGAAACTTTACAATCTCAAATGTTCTTTTTTCCGGTTTTTAAATTTGTGTTAATGCCTAGTTAAAGGTCGGGACGTCTTGCAGGAGCAGCTAATGCCCATTGATGACGATAATGGGTATAAACAATGGGCTCGACTCAAAGCATGAGTGTTACTTAATATCCGTCCTCATATTTTACAAAAAATCCAAAATGCATATCGCATCCAAAACCAAAACATTTTCTGCGACCTTTTAATTGTAAAATGAATCCTATTAAAATGCAATCTAATAAAATCTCCAATAGTTAGAAAATTTCATTTTTAATTATTTGTCTCACAATCAGTATTAAATTCAAAATAATCACGATTCCAAATTTTATTATTTTAAAATTTTGTCACACCTTAATAATTTCAAATAATTTTCATTATTTAATAAAACTAATTTTTGATATTTTGTTCCGATATTTACAAGCGATTATCATATTAAAATATTTATTTACAATAATTATTACTGATATTATTACGGTTATTACCTATATTTAGTGTCTAATGGTGTGAAAATCTGTTGAACACATGCGCTTAAATTATTATAAATCTAAACAAAAAATCATACAAAATATCAAACTATTTCGAAGGCCGCACATATTTATTCATAAAGTATTAATGTAATAATATTTTAATTCTTTTTTATTCAGAACTTTACATTAAAATTTTATGATTGTTTTGTTTTTAAGTGAAATATTTGAGAACAAATGTAAATATTAAAAATAAATAAAATCATAAAAAAACACATAAATGTATGTTTTTATTAAGTAAATTTATGATTCATGACTACATTTATGTAGAAAAATGAAAAAAATAAATAACATATTCCAAGAATGCATTTACGGATGTATTTTAACTTGTTACATTAAATTTTTCTCAAAAATTTACATACTTGAGATAGTTTTGATTTTTACTTAGAATTATATCATTAAGAGTCTTTTTAAACTTCCGAAAATTTAAATTTTATTTTGAGGATCTCTCAATTAATATGATTTCTTGTTAAAATGATATTTTGATTCTAATTTCAAATAAAATTTTATATGATTTAAATAAATATCATGATAATGCAATTCAACGTAACATAATAAAAAATTATGATTACTGATGCAAGAAGAGATACAAAACATATAAACACAAAATTTAAATTTATTGTAAATTTATCATAAATTTATTATAAATGCAAATAGTAACATAACACAAAAAAATGAGTGCAAATGCAAATCTCCTTGTTCTTGTTCTCTCGGTATCTTGTACACATGTTAGATAAAAAAAATATTTGTAAGTGAGAACAAAATTGTACAAAATTTATTCATATTAAATGCACCAGACCTTTTATTTTATAGATATTTTATTCTTGAAAGTCTTGTAGAATAATAACAAAATAACATCATAGATTTCTGTATAAACTGTGTGGTTATTTTTTGTATTGTGTAAAATGAGTTAACAAGAATAAAAAAGCTGAATAATACAAGAAACACGTCGTCGTTGTCGTTTTTAAAATAATAATATCATAAGAAGCATAGAAAAAAAAATGAAAAATATTACTGTTCTGTTTATTTTATTTTAAATGTGTATTTTATTATTTTTAATATTATATAAAAAAAATTTATACGATATAAGTGCATTTTTTCCTTGCCTTTTTTATGCATTTTGCATTCAAATGTAATTTTTATGATATTATTAGAGAAATATGATAACGTGGTGAAGTGTAAGCTACGTTCGACGAGGTTTGATAGATATTTTTTGAAGGCGTGGGTATTTCATCACTGATGGATATTTTACGAGCCTAAGGTCACGATCAGTGACTGGATTTAGCTAAATAAAAATTTTAAATAAAATTAGAATTGAAATCATAATAGAAATGGACATGGACCACGTAAATATCCAGCTATTGAAAAGTACTGGAAGTAACAAAACAGGATATTTTAGTATCAAGCTAACTAGTTTAATGAAAGCAAATAATGGTGAATAATGTCAAGCTTAGAGATCAGAAAAAATTTACAAAGACAAGAAAATTGATTTGTGTAAAATCAGTGGCAGAAAATGAGTAAGAAATGGAAATCTTGTTTTAAAGCTCTAAAAGAATGATTTCTTCCACTCATCTTGAATTCAAAATATCAATCATTGCAGCTAATAATTCTATTGATTTACTGAAAGCCTTACCATTTTAAAGCACGAAAGATCTCAGAAAAATTATAGCTTTAACAGCTGTGATTTCGAGTTGTTTAAACTTTAATTTTCAGCAATAACTTGGATGAGCTCGATTTGAATTATATAAGAACGGAACATTTTTCCTGAGACAAAAAGCTAATTTGCTGCCTTTGAACAAACTTATAAAGAAGATCAAGAGGTATTTCGTCCTTAAAGGGATATCATTATAGAAGACATCGTAAATGGCCATTGACTGTCATACTTTATTAAGCTAGACATACATTTTCAAATATTTGGAATAGCTTCCGTTACGAAAGTAAAAGTAATTTTCCTAAAAGCAATTTCGTTACGAAGTTCAATTTGAAAAGCTTCTTAAATCGCTTCTGTTTACTTGCTCTTCCATGCGGTGAAATGATTTATTTCGAAAGAAGTGCTTTAGCGCGTGACCCCATTAATAGATTCAAGAGGGTCAAAATTTTTCTTAATAAAGTCACAATTGAGCTTATTTTAGTGACCCCATATTCTTCGAAAGATGTCAGAGTTCTAAGATTAACAACCTGGACCTTCTATGCCTTTAAAGACCACTCCGATCTTACTCTTCTCTAGCTTGGGACAGCCAAGACAACTCTAGTTATAAAACTCCTTATTTGCCTTAACGTCGAAATTACTTTTTTCATTTCTCATTTAACATGTTTTTCGAGTTTTAACTTGTCACCTCTAGTCTAGTCACCGCACATCTTTTAATAAGAACATTATTTCAACAAACATTACAGTAGTGCTTAGAAAACCGTAACAAATTTATGTGATACCACATTAAAGATAACAAAAAAATTATGATCGTTATGACATGATACATAAAAAATTGCTTTTCGTCGAACATAAAGTTAACCCTTAAATTAATCAAAAGAAAACTTAAAATTATTCCAGAACTGAAATTTTTTTCTGTATCGCCAATTTCAATTCATTTCCGCATTAATTTTAATTTTTTCGTATAAATTTCAAATTTTTTAACAACTTTATTATACAGAGTCCAGTCAACTGGAAATTTAAATTATTGCAGAAAATATTTTTATTTGGCTGGGTTTTTTTTCGGCGTAACAGTTCATTCCAATTTAATTTCAATAATGTACGTTTTGATTAACTTTTTTAAATTAAAACGATATTTCTCATTATTATTATTATTGTCAGTTTCATTGTTTCATATCATTTTTTTTAAACATTTCATAAATGTCATAAAAAAACACTGAAAAATTTTTGTTGATTTACATAACAATGTTATACATTTCCTATTCTTTTGTTTTTTTGTCTCACCGATGGTTTTTTTTTGTGTGATTAAGAACCGTAACTGATTTAAATATATTTAACTAGGATGTCTCTCACAATTTAATGTTTAAAGGTCTACAAATTCATTTTAAATAATTTTAATAAAAATGGAGCATCCTCATTACACACACACATACATACACATAAAGGTCACGCGTTTGAACAACGAAATGCACATGTTTTGTTGTCTTGATTTGACACATCAGCGGTTTGTTCTTTATTTTATCACATACATTTACGTAATATGCAAATTTGATCAAATTTACAACAAAAAATTTCTGTGAATACAAAAAAAAATTTCTTGCTTTCATTTTTTTTATTTTATTATAATATTTTACGATATTTTTTCTGCTATATCACAACTGCTTTTATGTTACATGTGTGTTTTGTAAAATCACGCTGAGATGCTGTCTTTTATAATTTTCCGATATTTAGTAATGGAACGGCCTTTGACACCATATGTATCTTGTTGTAATTTTAAATTTCTATTCTCTCTGAATAAAAAATTTACAACATGATTTTGTATAAAATTGACAAATATTTTATAAGGAAAAAAAAAGAAATCTGTGTGATAAAAATGACACTGATACATTTACTGTCAAATGTTTCCCTATTTTCTATTTTTACAATACAAAAAAAAAGAAAAAATGAGAAACAACTTTGTAAGGCATCAACATAAATTTAATAAGGCAATAAACCAATTTTCTTCGTTCCATGCAATTGAGTCATAAATATGACGACAATCGACCTAAAATCTTGTGAAGCCAATAATAAAAGAATGATATAATAAAAAAAAATATGAGCAATGATTGAGTGGTTTTCATATTAAAAATAAATTGAATAAATAAATGTTACGGTTTTTATTTTTCCCTTGCATTGAATACAGAATTTTATAAACAGACAAGAAGCAAATAGTAATAATATAATTTTTTTTTAAATGAAAAAAAATAGTATAAAAGTGGAAAGAAATTGCAGGGCATTATTAGGTTAAAAGGTCATTAATGGATCATTGCACATTAAATTATTTTATCATCATGGATGTTTTCTGATCCATGGTAGCTATGTTGGAAAATATTTTTTGCTTTAAGATCATGAAGATAAAACGGGTCCTCAATCTCAAGGCTGCTACCTTTCAATATCCTAGCGCCAGATTCATTTAGGAGCCTTAAATTGGACACGCTTGACTTCCATTAAATATGAAGGATATTTCTTAGAAAAGTGACATTAGATCAGGATTTTGAACTCAAAATTGAGATTTCAGTGGTTTTTTGGCTCCAAAAAGTATGCAATGAGTTTCACTGACAGAATTTAATTGATTTTTTTTTGATTAAATTCAACGAATTTTAACTAAAACTCTTTAAGAGATTTCATAATGTGGCTTGAAATTGAATTTCCTATCCCCAATTTCATTAAAAATCAATATTTTGAGGAAATTCAAAGTTCATTGCATACTTTTCGGATTATTATTTATATGAAGTACAGTTTTTTGATTCTAATTTTAATTTTTTTATAATTTTATAATCACCCTTCACCTCCCGGAATTGAATTCTCGACCAGGACAAGCCTAGAAAATGGTTTTAAGGTCAATCAAGTCAAAAATAATTTTCATGACATAGCTAAGTCTTACCCCAGTTTTTGCAGTCATTCATATTACAAAAAAATAATGATTAAAAAAAAAATATTCTCGAAGAAAATACATTTTCAATAATTCACAATTCAGTGCAATCACTTTTCTCATGTATGTGCAAACGGCATTTTTATAGTTCAATAAATTTTAACTTTTTGAAATTGAATTGCTATTTGTTGTGTGTATATTTATTCACAACAATTGCATTTCTTTTCATGCATTTTGCATTATTTTTACATTTGCTATCCAATTTTTATTTTGTTATTCAATTTTTTTGTGAAAAAATTAAACATTTATAAGAGAATGAGCTTTAGCATCAAAAGTGGGATAAAGACTTTGAAGCAAGGAAGCCACAGAAGAACTTTTCTTCAAGGCATAAATATGGAAATCATGCAGAGAAACGGCATCATCTCTCTAACAACATTTTACTGCACATTTAGACACACACATACGAAAAAGCAGTGTAACAAATAATATCAAATAATAAAAAAATACAAAAAAAAATAAATAAATAAATTTTATATAAATTCGTTTGCCAAGAACTACAATAATAATAATAATAATAATAAACGGTAAAAAGTACACACACAGAGACAAAATAACAATAAAATTTCAATGTAACTCGAAAAAAAATTAAATTCAAAAAAAAATAGAAGAAAAGAGCACAAAATAAATCGAAAAGTAATGCAATTTAAAACAGGAAAAAAACTGAGAGAAAAAAAAATTAAAATCAGGAATTAAATTATTGCACTAGAATCAGTTAAAACGTTAAAATGAATCAGGTAAAATGTTATTTGTACCGTTATAATGGCAAAGAAAGACAATTTATTTAGTTTTAAATATTTGTATTATATTAAAAAAATTGCAAAAGGCCAAAGGGTAAATGATTGAAATGAGATCAAGAAATATTTTATAAATTTATATGAAAGTATTGCGCTTGAAAAATGTTTTATAAATGATTTCCTGGCATTTTCTGGCATGAAATTTAATATCAATGAATTTAATGAAATATTTTAAATGAAATTTGTGAGAAAAAGATCACTGACATTACTGCGAAAGTCATGAATTTTTGATTGGATCGTCCAACAAGTAATGAGAGCTGATTTTGAATTTTACACGGAGAAAAAACTTGAAAAACTTGTCCAAGCTCCAATGACCTTTAAATTTGAATGCTATTTTAAGGTTTATCATTTACTCATTTCATCTTCATCCATAAAAACCTTTAAAATCACTTTAAAACTTTAAACTTTAACATCTAACCGAATAAAAAATAAAAATCACATATCAGTGGAATCCAATGTGCATCATGTCATGCAATTCAAAATTAAAACCACAGTCAAAAATTAATTTTAATGAAAAATTTAAAAGTGCACTTTTAGTTTTAAATTCCTTTTGTGTCTCATAATTAATACACGACATGATACTTGTTATTATTCATGATAATTATGTGCGTGTGCACTCACTCAATTATATCGTCAGATGCAGGTTTGGTGGAATTAACCCTTTGGGCGAATTGTCCCATATATGGGACAATTTTGAATCGCTTGAAAAATGGACTTCAATCGATCCTAAAATTTTTTTCATGATGCAAAAAAGTTAAGAAGGGATGTAAGTTTCAGGAACAACAAACGATTTAAAATTCAGGAGCGATATAACTGCGAGCCTGAATTTTGAAGTTTGAAAAAATGAAAAAAATGTAAAATGTGGAGGTTGACTTCTTTCAATGTGAATTAAATAATAAAGAAGTCAATTGAAAATTTTTTTTATTTCCGTTCTTTTATCTTCTAGTTACTACTAAATTAGCTGCACAAAAGAAAAAGTTGTAACTCTTCCCATAGCTCCGATACAGACCCTCAAATATTGTCCCGTATATGGGACAAAAGCGCTCAAAGTTACAAATTCAAAATTGTCCCATATATGGGACAATTTTTTTTGCGTATGTTTTTCTTTTTTTTTTCAAATTATTATTTGTAATGGTCATTTATATCATAAATTTATTAAATTATCTTTTTCTATATTTTTTTTTGCTTTTAGCGCTTTTGTCCCATATATGGGACAATTTTTTTTGGCTTATAGCGCTTTTGTCCCATATACGGGACATAGCTAAAAAAGCCTAATTATACATAGCTGAAAATTTTTTTTTGTCTCAATTACTTATAATTAGGATACTTAATAATGATACCCATTCAAATATTTTTTTCTTTGCTTGGTTTAGATTTTGAACTCAAAGGGTTAAATGAAGGGACTGAGAAATGAATTTACGTGAAATTAAAGTCAAGTGTGTTGTAATAATAATAATTATTTGCTTCTATAAAAGTCTATTAAAGGCCTTGAAAAAACCAATGTGGGGATGAGGGCTAAAGCGGCGGTCCTTACTTAATTCAGATCAGTGCAATTGGGTGTCTTTTTTTACAAAGGGGGGGGGGGGTTGTTATTTAAGTTCTTGTATGCTTATTTTTAGACATTTTCACGCCACAGGGTAGTATTATATTTTTTTCGATAGGGTACTTCACTCACCAATGCAAACGAAATTTCGTTCAACTCAATCCTTCCAATGCAATTTTTTTATTAATTTTCTGGGATAAGTAGATGGCTTTCATTATTAAATTATAAAATATAATTTTTTTTTTAATATTATATTATTCAAAATAATATTTTAATTTTGTTTTGTTCAGTGCAACCATTGATATGAGTTTACATGAATATTTAACAACATATACAACAAAAATGAGTTGAAGCCTCAATTCATCAATAAAACAAAGGGATTTTTTCATACCTCATACCGTTCAATTTTAATGAATGCATGCATAAAAGCCTTAAAAACTGCATATTTAAATGAATTTAAATAAACACAAAAAAAACATTGCCAATTTAATAAACAATCAACTTGCCTCAAAAAATACAAATAAACAATGAAAAAGGGACCGCTCATTCACTCATCTCATCAACACACACACACACACACACACCGATGCACAAGAGAAACCGCAATGCATCAATCAAACAATCAGCGAATGAACAAAATGAAGGGAAAAAAACGGTAAAATATAATCAAAGTAAACATACGCAGTTTTGATGAAACATGTGAGGGTCTGTGTTCATATGCAAATGTCCTAAATATCCGATTTCAGTGTGTGTTTTTTACTTGGGAAATGTGTTGTCTGAAAATCGTCATTAAATAAACAACCAAAAAAAAAACACTATTCAAAAAGAGAATATATCGATTTTAATGATGATGATTGAAACCTGAGTCACATACATCTGACATTTGAATACCTCCTCTCATTCTCTCCATTTCGGTGTGTCTAATGGATATTGCCATACTTTTGATGTAATTTTACATTTTTTTGCATTTCTCGTGGACATTTTTTTGCACTTATTTACATTTTCATATACAAATAAAATTGGACAAACAGAAGTAAAAACATCAATGGACAAAAGACCGTTATCCTCTTTGTATGGCATGTGTGTGTGTGTGTGTTTTGTGTCACTCATCTGACATAAAAAGCCTTTACTGACCCATTTCAATAATAAATAATAATAGGTCCATTTACTGTTTTTTTTTCATTTTTTTCATTGTTGCTTTTATTATTTTTATTATAAATGGTGAAGCTTAGTCAAAAAAAATAGGCTTATATCAGAATTGAAAGCATATGTGCCCAGTCGTTTCCGCATTTCAATCAATATATTTCCAATAAATTACAGTATTTTTTTTTGTTATTTTTTTAATAAAAGTGTACAAATACAACAGGGACCAATAAAAAAAATATCAATCGCACTTTTTTTTCAGTGTCTCATATCGCGGAATTTTTCCATTATATTTATTATGATTATTTACAAATATCCTGATACAAAGATACTCACAAACACACACACACACACGAGGAAAAATAACACTTAAAACAATAATAAATATTCTATTTATTGACACGAGGCATATTTCATTTTAAATATTGTTCAATTTAATTTTTTTTTTCATTTTTTTTAAATTGTTATTAAAAGAAATTGTAACAATGTATTAATCGTACAAAGCTCTGAATATGACTGTGATATTGCATAAAAATTTATATGAATAAGCTTTTTCATAAATAATGAATTGCATGTGATTTATTGACTTTTTGGAACAATGTACTGATATATGGGGGATAAAACTGCTGAAATGGCATCCACTGACACAATTTTTATTTATAACGAAGGGATTTAATAAGGTTTTTTTTTTGTATAAAAATATGTCATATTTTGACCTGAATTTTAAAAGTTGATGATTTTTTCATGAAATCTGTGCTTTTTCAAACATAATTTGAATTAGTTTCAGTTGAAATCAGTATATTAAAAATTTTTACTCAAACCGTGTTGAAATTTCTTACAAATCAAAAAAGTTATTACAAATTTTAAGGTATTGCCTTAATTTGATTTCCTTTGAATCTTCCTTTTCATTTGACTGTATCTTTTTTATATTTCACTAGGTTTTCGTAGAAATCATGCCAATGGCTTGAAATCAAACGATTCACCTGGGGTAAAAAGTGTAAGCCAGTCAAACTATATCGATAGCATTGTTTCTGAAGCTGGGCTAGTTAAAGTACCCACTTGATCTAGGATATTATGAACTTCAAGATGGACAAGCCCTACTAAATAACGGAGAGTATCGAAAATAAATCAGGACACTACTCTATCTCACAACTAATACCCGTCCTGACACTGCGGTTTGTGTCTCAATACTGAGCCAGCGGGTTTCAAGGCCAACTCAAACAGATTTAACTGAAGTTAAACGTATTATTCAATATATTAAAGGAAGGCGTCTTGATTGTTTACCTGGAGATCTACTAGGGTATTCTGATGCAAATTGGGCTGAGGATATATCTTATCGCAAGTCAAATAGTATAGTCAAATTATCTTTTTGTATGGGAGTCCAATTGCCTAGTGTTGTGAGTAACAAAGTCTGGTAACACTATCGTCATGCGAGTCAGAATATGTGGCTCTTTGTGAGACTGCAAAGAGGTTGACTTGGTTGAGCAATTAGGTCCTGGATTTCGATCTCATCCATACATTCATGCTGACTTAATGACAAAACCTTTATGAACTACGAACCAAATCTAGGAAAAGTGTTGAGAGGGTAACGATTTTTTCTGGTTTTTACTTTATTAGTAAACAGTACAAGTTGTGTTCCGTTTACAATGTGTATTATATGTTCAGCACATATTCATGTATGTACTGATTAGTCACTTGTCTTTGTGCCTCCTAAGAAGTAATACATGTTATGAGGTATTTTCCAGCTCAAATATGAAATATTTTACCTCTATCAACCAATATAACTGCACTAGGGCCTTTTTAAGAGAAAGAAATAGTTATTTTATTAACCTTGGAATATAAATTTTATTTTATTAAACTGTTGGATTTTTTAGGTGTCATCACCTTGACGTTTGATTCTCAACTGTCTTCTCCCTTTCATTCTCCTCACTCCCTTACTTCGTTCCATTTCCCATTTCGTTCCCCTCATTCCCAGTTCACTTACATGAAAATCAGTTAAGGTCACCAGTAACCCCTAAAGTAGAAAGAAGTTAAAAAATTATAGGAAATTTCAACACAGTTCAGTGCGTTAATGACTGTTTGATCATTTTCCTTGTTGAGCGTCCTTTCATTTCCAAATTTCCCTGTTTATGAAAAGTGAAGCTCAATATAAAACAAATTGGATTCCAACAATATTTCACAAGAAACATAAAACATCATTGAAACTCTCAACCTAATATTACTTGTGCCAAAATCATGTTACTCAAATCATTCAATTTTCCTTGAATTTTGATTCATGATATGCTGCCAAACGCACACGTGAAATCTATTTTACTCAATACGAAGTGAGTAAATATTGAAATATTGTTTGCATTCATTTCATTTTCTTTCAATTTCAAGTAAAGCACATCATTATTGATTCTCTTACCTATAAATATATATTTTTTTTTGTGAAGTAGATCACTGAAAATGATAAGTCACGAAATGATTTTTTTTTCAATCAACTCTTTTATTATAATATTTTTATATATTTTCATCTTTATGCATAAATTGTTTCTTATCTGATATCAGATAACTCCATGTAAAATTTCAAATGAAAACAGCGCTATAAAAGAAATTCAATATCAAAGTTCGTATTAAATAAACTTGTCACATTTATTTATTACGACACATTTCTAAGTGACTTTGAGAACTAGTTGAAGAAACTTTTGTATACAGAGCAAAATTCAAAGAAATTCAATATCTGTCTAATTTAATGAATTTAGTTGAGTTGTCATTGAAATAAATGCAAAAAAGGATAAGAAAAAACTGAGTAATATGATACATTTTTAGTATCAAAAATTTACTCAAATTGCCTGCCAAGATGTCACCCATAAATTTTTATGACATTCATACACGTAAAACACACAAAAAAACACAATTTTTTATGCTTTACTAAGGGATTTGTGATGTTATTAATAATAATATATTATTTTTTTTTTATATTTAACATATAAATTTTTTATATGAATCCTTTCATATTTATTAGAGCAAATAACGTTTGTAACGCATACGCGTACATGAATAAATAATAAATAGTCATATATTATTAAAAGTAAAAAAAAATTTATGAAATGAGGACAGAATTCTGAATTCTGATAATAAAAAAATGCAATGCATTTTATATTAAGTACTGTTCTAAATACTGCTGCATATAATAATTCATCATCGTGGCAGCGTTTCATATCATATATTTTATACCTAATTAACGTAAAAGCCTTATGCATGAAAATGATATATAATAGTGCTAGTAGAAGCCTCAGGGGAAGTCATTAGAAATGAAATAAAAAACTAATCCCATCAGTGCATTGTACATTTTTTTTATGATTGTCCTTCCTCGTAATTTTTTATGTGTATATTTGTGTGTCATGTTATGCATTTAAATAAGTTAACGCTTTTCATAATTAATATTAAATTGTGTGGGAAGGAAAATGAATGTGAGGAGTGAGGACATCAATAATAAGGAGATTAAGAACAGATTAAGGATTGGCCTAGTTACCAGTGGCTTAACACAATTTGAATTGAAATGTCAGGCTTTGGAGAGAACGACATCAGGCTATGTCATATCTTTAATTTGGCTTGTTTTCTAGCTTTTGATTTGCATAATTTAAGGCTGTCAGTAGCCAGCCCCATTAGATGACCTCATGTACGGAAACTGCAGTATGGACAGCTGCATTTTACTTGGTTGAAACAATTGAGACATTCTCCACCGATAAAAAATGAAAAAGATAGAGCACTTGGCTTATATTATGGTAGCATACTAGCCAGAAATCGAACGCAGATTCCCAAGATCACCTCAGCCACTTTATATCTTTGGGCTTTTTGTAATCCACATACATCATTCTGTATTTACTAGTGTTGTCTTATCCTAATTAATGTGCATATTGTCTTTTTCTCGAATAGTAGTGTTACTATGGATGATTCAGACATATGACAATCTTATGTAGCGTACTTTTGGTAGGTGGTCACGCATCCAACAACGAGCACCATTCACAGCTGCTTGAGCTAGTAGAACGGACGACTCTATGTTAAACCACTACAGCAACGGTACACAGTTGGCTTATCTCTCTTATGATTTACTCTCTCTGTTCAGTGTTGGAGTAACTCTCCTTGAAGAGCCAAAATCGATTGAACAAGGGCATCTCGAATACTTACTTTTAACCTTCATCTTGTGGTCAGTTGAAAGCTTAATTAAAGGTTAAAGGAAAATGAGCATCGTCTTCTTCCACTCTTGAGTTCACTACCTTAACTGGGTTTTCTCCCCTTGTCTCAAGTAGGTTCAGTTGAACCTTGTTGAGTCTGCCTCTCTACTTTAAGTGGGTCTTCGAACCACCAACCTAAGTGACAAAATACAAGACCTTGACTCTGACAGTACATCCAATGCATGACCTTGAAATCTGACAAGATGTTCTCTAGCTCTGAATTGAACCACGTCAAGCTGGTCTGATATCTGGTCCTTTTTAATGGGGCTGATGTGATCTGATGTAGGTCTTCAACTCACTCTAGAGTCTAGACCAATCAATGTCAAAGACTCATCTCAATTGACTTTTTACATTTCAGCATTTTTTTAACCTCATCATTTTATCAAGATCAAATGTCACATCAACCTTGAATATCATCTTTTTTTATTGTAAAATTCAATATATCACAAATTTTCTTCTCTTATTTGTCTTTTTATACATTAAATCGTTAAACAAACACAAAACTTCTACAAATAATCATAAAATCTAATACCTCAATGCTTAACTTTAACATTTTTTTATATGCCAAATCATCATCATCTTCATTCAAACAGAGTATAAAAATTACTTTAAAAAGTAATTAAATACATGCCGCAATTCCATATTTTTTTATTATTATTTTTATTGATAACTTGAACCTTCATTGTTGATTCTTTTTTCATTTTAATATTTTTTTTTATTATTGTGAAAGGAAAAATAAACGAAAAACAAATAAATGAGAGCAATTTAAATAAAACGAAATAAGAAGAACGATAAAACCTAATAATAAAAAGATATTTATCGATTTTTGATGATTTGATTGTTTGTTTTGTTTTGTTTCATTTTTTTCATTTTTTTTATTTTTTTTTATTTTAAGGCTTTAAAGCAAAGAAATATTAAATAAAAATTGGAAGATTTCATGATAAGATAAGACAATGAATGAAATGAAAAAAATGAATTGATAAGCTAATATTTGTGTTCAAATAAATTTTCTATTGTTATTCAATGCTTTTTTTTGTTTCATGGTTTGAATTGAAAAGAATCATCTTCAATATTCAGATGATTTTTCAAATCATGCATAAATAATTTGAAATTACATTTTAAATTATTGTCCGTCTAGTCTTGAAATGCGTGACTTGACTCTAAATTTAAAAGTATTTTAAAAGAAAAAAATTATTGCTATAAAAAATGAAAAAAAATTGTAAAATACCAGGCGTTTCCACTATGCATCCTTTTTTCAAAGAAAAAATTCGATGATCTAAAAAAATTCGATGATCTAAAAACTTTCGATTAATAACATTTTGACACTTTAAGGCAGACAAGTACCTTCAATGCTCGAATTTTAGTCAAATCGACGGGATATGCGCTAAAAATTCTTTCTTTAAAAAAAATTATGGAAAAAAACCATGCGTTCCCATTTAATATCCGTTTTTTTTTTAATTTTTTAGCTTTAATTCAGTGACATGATATTTAATTCCAATTTCAATTCATGAAACCCTTTGACTGGCATCGATTTTCCAATCACTTCACATTCTTATCTTCCAATTTCATTTAAAATGATCCATTTTATGAAAATCAAAATTAATTCAGATAATTTAAATTTTTTTTATGTGAATCCATTCAATCATATTCCCATTTTTCTCTTTCACCTTTTCAATTCAATAGCAAAAAAAGCTTATCATTCACCTAAATATTTTTTTTTTATGAATATAATTCACATAAAAATGTGACAATTGAATGAATGCAAAATCATAGAAAATTTTCTGGTTATATTCAAATTCATTGAAGCGCTATTGATTTGAATTAAATGAATGTTGCAAATGTCTGGTTTGACTTTTGGATCAAGAGGAAAAATTATGAAAATGAAAATAAAAGGAACAAGAAGATGACGAAGAAAAGTTGTCTCATCTCTCGTCTTTTGCAGTTTCATTTCATTTCATTTCATATCCTTTCCTTATAACATGACTATTTATTATAGTTTTCATTGATGCATGAACTGAAAATAGGATGACAATGCTTTCATTTTGGATTTTCTCTCTTGTTCATTTTCATTTACATATAAAATGATTTGATGTCATGCACACAAAAAGAATCGTATTTTATTATTTGTGAAATTTATTATTATATGATCCAGGATATTTCTCATCTCTTTATATTTTACGGGTGAATGATGAAATGAAATGAAATGTGAGAGTTCTACATTTTACTACGATTTTTATGAAGCTCATATTTGGTGCATTGATAAGAAATAGTCATCATAAAGAAATAAATTGGACTGTCAATGCAAGGCATTTGTCGTTCCTATAAAGAATGAAATAATTCAAATGGAAAATAAAGAATGAAGAAAAATGAACTTAAATTGTTAAAATACAAGTAAAATAAAATAATGATCAAAAAGAAAGGAGAGCAAAGAGTTACCTGACCAAAACTATGCTTTTAACACTTAAAATAACATTTTTCGACATATTTTCTTACTTTTACAAACACAACCCACTTCAAACAAAATGTAACCCTTTTCATATTTATTTGATGTTTTTTTTTTTTAATTTTACTTGTAAATGGACATAAAACACAATCCCAAACTACATTACTTCAGATTTAAATAACACAAGAATTCCATTTCAACAATGATGAGAGTTAACATCAAACACTACCAAAAATGTTCGATCAAATATGTTTTTGTATTAACTGGACATTTAGGAAATTCTTATGAGAATTAAGGGCAACTACTGTAAATTTTTGACTTGGATGAAAAAATTTGTTGAAAAAAATGTATCGAAAAGACACCAAAATTTATTTTTTTTTTAAATTGAATACGCTTGAAATAACAGTTTTCGTATTAAATTGTCTCTTAATTAATGCAATTTGTCGATTTGGATCTTCAGCAAAGTTGGAGGTTGGAAAACTTTCTTAAAACTTTACCAGGCATCATTTTAGTTATGCGAAAAACTTTTAAAATTTTATGATGAAGGGAACTAAGCTTTACAGAAAACAAGAATTTGTACAAAAAATTCACCACAAAAATGTAAAATTAGACCTCAGCCTATAATGGGTTAAAATTAAGTTTACTAGTCCTAAATAAGCTAATTCAAATCAAAAATACTTAACCCTCTTCTGTTTATTTATCATATCAGATGTGCTATGGAAATATTTTAAATTTTTCAATTCAAATAAAACTTTATAAAACTATGATTTTTTTTTGAAATTAATTCTGTATTTTAAATTAAGGATAATTAACAACTAATAAAATATTTTTTCTTTTATAATTTCAGGTGAGCAGCCGTGGTTCATTCCAAAACACTAATAACTAAGCAAAAAAACGTGACTAATTTTTTTTTTATCATGAATTTCTATAAAAAAAAAATTAAAGGATAAAACGAGATTCTTTTCCTTTGCACAAATACGATTTTCCATTTCAAGCAGTACTTTGAGTTTAAAATCCATTTCAACAGGTATCAGTATCAAATGTTTGATAATACACTCCTTTGATGTGTGATGAGTCTTATTTGTATGTGATATGAAAATTCATCTCTTTTATGTTTTTATTTTTTCGTATTTCATTTTGAATTTAATTTTCTTTGTAAATTCAAAGCAGTTTTTGATGGGAAAGGAAAATACTGATATATATTTTTTAATAACCATTATTTGACAGGGCAGGTTTTTGAGTGTGTCTGACTCGTCAGCAGGGCTTAAAATAAAGTGCATTGAATATTTTAAATGGTCTGAAAGAAGCAAGTTAAAATTTTCAACGATCTTGTACTGAAAATTTCCTTGAGGAGTCATTTAAGAATCGAAATGGCGTTTTCAAATGAGTTTAAAGCTTCTTATCCTTCATTTTCCATTATTTTAAGGTACCAATCATGCAATCCAGTTGAAAATAAATATATCTGGAGAGCTTTTTCGATTTACATCGATCTGATGACTTTTACATGCATAAATGATCGAAATCAGGAAATCGTTTCATACTCATTTTAAATTCAATTTTTCATTTCAATTTTTTAGGTTGTTTGTATCGATATAAATCGAAAAAACTCTCGAGATGAAGATATTTTCTATCGTTTACAACCATTTCTACCTTGAAAATAGTGAAAAATGAAGAATTAGATGCCTTAAACTCCTTTGAAAAAGTAATTTAGATTCTGAAATCACTCCACCACGAAACTTTAAGTACAAAACAGTAAAAAATTTAACATGCTCCTCTCAGATAAATTTTAACACTCAATGGACTTTATTTTGAAACCTGCTAACGAATCAGACAGACTTAAAAATCTTACAATCTCCTTCATATTACCAACGATTCGTTTTTTTCATCTGAACTACACTCAATATAGCACAAAAAAAATTTCATAATAAAAACCCTTTTTGTTCGTATCCTCTTATATCATTTTTCTCCATGTATCCTTATGACAAAGTATACGACAAATCATAATAATAAATAAATAAAACAAAATCATGATGATGATGATCTTGATGAAGATGCTGATGATACTTGAAATATTATTAAATCGGCCACTTGAGCAAATTATTTTATGCTTTTGTCAATTGGATGTTCAACCATTTTTTTTTTGTTCTTGTTATTCTTTTTATTAAGATTTGAAGAAGTCTTTCATGCGTATCAACAAATGCTTCCTTTTTGTTCTATCAATTTTCAAAGTTGACACAAAAAAATCCACAACAAAAATACAACTTGATGATATAAGCATGGTAAGATACAAGACAAAAAATTAAATGAAGAGATTTGAACCGTTAAAATGGAATGTTCTTTTTGCCTTAAATAACCAATTTGTGTTTATAACAAGCAGAGTAAAATGTTACTGACATTTTTGATGTAATAAAGACAGGTTCTGTTGCTCTTTTAACTGTTCATAATGGGATTTCTCCTCCTCCTTTTCTCAAATTCTTCTTACGATGAAAATTGATGATATACATTTTATTCCAGACAAAAATTTAAGTAGCGTAGAAAATAAGTAAAATTATGATTGTACTTCTGAGAAATTTTCATGTTTTTATTCCACTTATGATGATCAAAATCTTACACAAACATCCTTTTAATAATATACACAAAGGACCAGAAACTAGTTCATTTTATACAATACAATTGTAGAGACAATGAAAATGGGGGTAAAAGTACAGACAATCATCCACACATAATAACAATCATAATTCGAAAGTTTGCTTCTGTGTTCGTGTACGTGTTTGCTTTTTGTTGGAGAATAATTTTTATTATTTGTTTTGGCATTCAATTCACACTTCATATCCAAAGAGATGTCATAACGTAACATATCACGCAGATGATTCTTCCTCTTTTCTTTGGAGTATATTTTGAAGGGGATTGGAATTAAATGCTATAATTTTGAGGTTTCGTTATGTCTGTCATTGCTTAGCTTTAGTTCCATAATCTCAGCTCTACAGATTGCGTTCCATAAATTGAGTTCCATTATCTCAGCTCCACAAATTACGTTCCATAAATTGAGTTCCATGATCTCAGCTCTACAGATTACGTTCCATAAGCTAAAATTTTCAAATTACGTTCCACAACTTCAAATTTTTTTCTTTTAGAACTGATTTTAGTCTATTGAAATGCACTCGAACTAAAAATTTTCTTCTCCTTATAAATATTTTTGCCATCCTTAAAATATAATGAACCGAAAAGAACCACAGGAAACGGACAATCAAGTGAAAGTTTCTTTTCCAGTTAACTTTTTTTCACAAGCATATTTTTCTTAAAACGAAAACAAAAAAAAATAAATATTTCCAAGGAATCCATATGTGAGATTACACAAAAAAAAGAGATAATAAAAATAATAATATGTGAAAAAAAAGACACGAAATAAATGATGACAAGGACAAAGAATGAAAAAAAAACGGAAAAAACAGTCAAAAAACATCTTTCAAATATTTAGTAGGAAACATAACGTGTCAGTAAATCATTTTTATCTGTGTCATTTTGTTTTTCCTTTCACATAAATGTTGTGTAATATTAAGTCGAAAAAATTTTTTATTTCATTTTATTTTTTCGTTGTTTGTCTGTTTTTTACTGAAGTGTAGTGTTGTGTGTGAAGGGTGTGGGAACATCAACATCAGTGTGTGTGTGTGTTTGAAGGGAAAAAAAGGAAGTGTTGGAATTTTTTCTTGGTGCAGGAATTCGCGTGCCATTTGATGATGTAAATTTGAAGTAAATTGTGTGTGAAAAATGTATTTAAATTTTTTTCAAGAACCCGGTTTTTTGAATCAGAAGAAATTTTAACTCATGAAAGGTGAAAGGGACATTCTTACAGTGCTCATTTCATTTCTTATCAAACATGGTATTAATGGGTTAAAATTATTTGAAATTAAACGAAAAAAAAAACATTTTAAAAGCTAATTAAAGTTTTTCTTGAGTTTTCTTGGCTTCCTTTACAGAAAAAAAAAGTTAAATTCATGCAAACTTCAAAAAACTAGGAAAAAAAAGAAATCTTCAATTAAAATCACATACAAAAAAAGAACTGAGCTGAGATATACAATGAATAAAATAAAAAATAAATGACATTGGCTAATTAACAGCACATTAAAATATATTAAAGTGCGATAAAGATCGTCACTTCTTATGCATGGTGCTCGCATCTGTCTCATTTGGTCTCTCTCTCTGTGAATTAAAAAAAGTAAAAAGAAAAAAAACCGCAAATAATGTGCTTTATGCAGATTAAAACGTTACACTAAGATTAAATGAGATGCAATTATTGTGTTGAGTGTTAAATGAAAATGTAAGAAAAAAAAGAAGTGAAATTAAGAATATGAACATTAGTGTCTTAATTGCAATTTAAATGAGACATTAACTGAGGTACTTTATTATAATTTATGTTAGCGAAGAATTTTGTATGAAAATCTTCAGAAATTGAATTGAATTAAAAATCATATAAATATTTTAGTTCAAAGTACTGAGGTCTCTTTTCAAAGGAATTTTTTCATCTCAGCGCTTCATTTTAAAGTAAGTAAAAAAAATAGGGGCTTAAGACCTGACTAGGGGAGTTCATGGATGACGATGGAATGATAAACCACCGCTCACTTTCAAGGACCTTTCCTTGGCCCTGCTCGCTCGTAAATCCTCTGAATTCACTGCCTTACTTTCAAATCGTCACTTCCCGTCCTTTCCTTTATTTCAATGACCCGTTTTCTCATGAAATTCAACTTAAAATGACAATTTTCCCCATTTCATATTAATTTCCCATAAATCCATGTGTTAAATTGAGCAAACAACGCATAAAAAATCAATTACTTTAACAACACTCAATAAATTGGTTAAATTATGATTACAAATTCAAATACCTGGTAAACAATCATCTATATTTTATCTGATATGAACAGTTTTTTGACATTCATTTTACTTTTTTTTGATTCAACGTTAAACGATAAATATTTTTTTTTATTTTTTTCCGATATTGTTACACCTCAACAACAACTAAGTTGATCATCATCATCATCGCCTCCATTTATTATTATTCTTCTGTTGTTTTGTTTTCCTTCTTGTAATATTGAGTTTATTTTTTTTTTGCCTTATCATTTTTTTTGCTTGCCGTTTAAAGAATTCATAAAAATATACAACATTTTGATATTTTGCATATATTATTCACCAACATCAACATCATCGGCAATTGTTATTGTTTTGATATGAGCTGTGTTGATGTTATTTGAGAGCTGCTTTTAATAATAATAATTTATGTGTGTGTATGTGTGGAAAAACGGTTTATTGTTATCGTTATTTCAGGTGCACTTGAGTTATAACAAAAACACCATTAAACACACGTAAATTTGATGATATTACAGCTTTTTGTTGAAATTCACACACAAACACTCACTCACACAGAAAAGAGAGAAAAAAAAATATATTTATTGTTTATTGCGTTTACCAGTCATTGAGCACAAAAGTTCATTTGATGTGCAAATTTAAGAAGGAAATTTAATATAACTGAACCAATTTTCTGTTTTCTCTTAGATTTGACAGTGAGTGTGAGTGTGAGAGGACGAGAAAAGTGATGTTAATAATGGTCCATTATTATATTACTTGAATTGCTTTCTTCATTGTTATAAAAATGGTATAACCCACAGAAAATTAGGACGCACTTCAAATACTTTTTTGTTTATGTTTTACTGAAACAAGACAAGCTATTAATAAATGAATCATTTAGACTCAAACACTTAAATAAAATGAAATATACAACAATAAATGAGGAATTAGAGAAAAGCGGATATAAGGAGATCAAATGAAAGAGAAAGATTGAAGGAGGCACTTGAGAAGGGTAGAAGTTGGTTGTAAGTGAACAAGAAATATTATTTTTGTGGTTATAAGTAATATTTTTCAAGCAAACGCTCATTTATCAAGTGTGTGTAATTGTATCTGAAAGGGATGATTAAGATAATGAGGATCGTACAATTTTTGACATAAGATTTACAATTTTTAGCGTAAATCATTAAAATACTTTTTGGTTTTTCTTCACTCATTCTTTTATTTTTAGCGTGAAAAATACATCGTTAATATTATAAGAAGACCAATTGAAAAAAAAACACCACTCAAAAACATTAGAATATTAATTATAAATTCGTAAGAGTCATGATGAAGTATTTGGTTTTAAACTAAGCAGAGCCGCGAACTAGAACGGGGCTCATGCAATGAAATTGACAAAATTGGAACTGATATGAAATGTCAAGCGGGCAAACGTCAAATTCATAACTTCCAACTTCAAAAAATTCACCTGCCATATTTCAAATTGACATTTTTCAATCAGACGTCGAATAAGTACAAGCTGATCGATGACAGATGTCAAATTCAAACTAAACAAATTCGAAATGTCACATTTTCTACTGTCAAGGACAAATATCAAATCAAAAAGTCAATTTAATCAAACGTGTCTGATAAAATTTTGACAAATTTCAGCAAACCCAATTCATACTGTCAAATGTCAAACTCAAACTGTCAATATTGAAATTGACAGAAGAATCAGCCTGACAGATGTCAACCAATATGAATTTCAATATTCTTCATTTAAATGTCAAACTTTAACATTTCATTCAAATTAATGTCAAAGAGGCGAAACCAGATTCCATTTTCCATTGGTCCACAACAAAATTTCCTAGTGCACATTTTTACTTTCATCGGCCCTGTAACTTAATTTTCTGTTTATGAACATTTTCAGCCTTGAGCAATTCACTTTAAAGTACTTCTTCTTACCTCATCTTTTAAATTTCGAAGAATTTCCTTTTGTTATTTAATCTTTTGGCTTGTTTGAAACAAAAACAGAAGCAAACAAACTTTTCAATAATAAAATTTTTCAAGATGCTTTTTCTATAAATACTTCAGTTTAACTTGTTGTTAGCGAATTTTTTTACTTTTAATATTACGTTATCTACTTAACTTATTTATATTATTTTTTTTAAGCATCATGATGATGATGATAAAAGAAGTTATTTGATGAACTATGAAAAAGTTTTGTTCTCTTGGAATTTGGTTTCATTTCAATTTCTTTCAAATAAAAAGTTGTAGGACGATCAAAATGTTATTTGACTTTTAACATTTCGTGACTTTTTCCGTAAAATACACATTTTCATTTGAGTCATAATAATTTTATTTAAAATTCTAGCAAATATAATTAAGATGAAGTATGTTGGCAAATGAATTTTTATACGAGAATTTATTTCGTAATTTTTCATAATATTTCTTTAATTTCCTTCCCATTTATCATACAAAGTTTATAAATTTTCCACGTGTGTTTCCACATGTTAAACAATACTTTTTACCCACACACATAATTTTTCTTCATTAAGAAGAATTGCAAAAGTATATAAAAGTATAAAATGAAGATACATTAAAAATAAAGTAAAATGCGAGTATGTGAATCTTTTTCTGTTGATGTACAGAAAAATACGGAAATAAAATATTCTGAAGATACTTGACACAGATTTAGAATTATTATTTTATGAAGTATGGAAGTAAAATGTACTGTACGAGTAAGAATTAAGTTTGAAAAGAATTTTTTGAGTGTGATTTACAAATAAAATTCTTCAAAGAAGAAAAAAAAGTATGAAGTAATACATTGTTTAATTTAATCAAATTAAACTTGATAAGCTGTTCAGAATAAAAAAAAATTACTTTCCTACAGATTTTCTAGGATTTTGTTACAATTTAAATATTTAAAATACGAAATTCATACATCAGTTGCCAGTTATAATAAAACTTGGAAAAACAGGAATCATGAATTTGTTTTGTAAGCGTATTATTGTTTTCATTTCAATCGCTAAGAACCTGAGAAATTTTAAGCTATCGTAAAATTATCAAACAGATTTTACTATTTAATATTGCACAGTATTATTATGAGTGAGCTTTCTATTGAATTATTAAATTTCTATTGAATTATTAGAACAGTGTTAGATATTTCAAAAGATTTAACTTCAGGGTATCTTTAGTTTGTTCGTATTTCAATGTTCAGGTTTGGTTTATGACAGTAGATAATAATTCAACTCTTGAATAAAACTCAGTAATGTAGCTGACTGAGGAGCGGATTGAAAATGATTTTCTTTAAAGTTTACACTAAACTTTACTTTTACGGTCGACTGCGGCCTTTCTGACAGATTCTCCGTGTGAACAAACCGTCAGCTAAGGTGATCCAATTTAAAAATCGGTATATAGTTGTTTTTTTACTTGCTTACTTACTTCAATTTGGCTAGTTATGCCTAGTATAAGAATAACATATCATTTAATTTTAAATATTCGCAGTATATATCTCAATTTTCAGAACTTAGCTGTTGCCAGAAATGATAGTTTATTAATTGATTTTAACTCTGAAACAATTGGTGAAATAATTCCTTTTTACTTTTGTCCTATATCTTTTGCCATTCATTTTTGTGCTTCATGGTAAAATCAAACTGCTTACAAAGAGTTACTTATCTATTGCTGAGTTTTTCCTCTGACGGAGTTCACTTATTCAGATAAAACTTTTTTTATAATATACCTGTTTCGTCCGCGTTATAAAGTTGTTCTAATCCATTTTTGTCTTAGAATTCTTTATTGGTGTAAAAATCACGTTTAAATGATTCAAACTCAGCTTTTTGATCTCCAGCTTTTGACTGAACTAGGTATTCGGATGTAGTTTAACTTAGCACTTGAAAATTTTTTGAATCAGTTGAATTCAGCTTTGCTCTTTTTCCGATGATTTGCAAAAAATTATTGTTTTCTGTAAACTCACCAAACTATTTATATAAGCATATTAATTTTATTTTAATAATTTTAGTTATTTTTTCTCTTTATCAATGCTTTCAAGGTTGAGTCGTCTTATAAATGGAACCTTGACTTCTTCAAAAAATAAGTTAAAAACTATTGAAACCCGGTTCATGATTTGTTTTTATCATAATTTGCCAAGTTGAAATAATACCTTTTTTACTCTACAAATCAAGTTTCATATAGCATTATTTTGAACATAAAAGAAAATGTTATTCAATACATACCATGGAATAGAATTTCATGATATGAATCCAAACTTTTACTAAACTGACTTGATCCATGTACGATTCCTTCCTAAAAGCGCATTTTATATAGCATTAACAGAAATTAAATTCATAAATTCGCTAATTAAAAATAAAAAGAATTTCATTTTATAAAATTAAAATACAAGGAAAAAAAATTCATTCTTTTGAAATTAAATTCAAAAATTACTCACGTGTAAATTATGAAATGAAAAAAACTTCCAAATTGAATTATTGTACGAATTCATGAAAATGTGTTTAATTGTCACAGTTACTTGAATTTATCTTCTATGAATTTCTATCTCCAAGCAAGTAAATTCACGCTTAATGTTCATCCATTTCTATTCCATTCCATGAGTATTTTTTTCTATTTATATTTCGTTTGCTTTGTCTGAACATCATGTAACTTCAATTTTTTCATATTATTCATGGGTAATTTATTTCAACGAAGAATTTTTTTTGTTTCATGTATAAATTAGCTGGAGCACCTTTAAATTAAGTGAAAAGTGTGGTAAATATCTCACACTGTTTTCTGTTCACACTTTTTTATTTTAAATTTGTTTCATTTCATTTCTAATATTAATACAAGGAATAGGAAAAAAACAAAAGATCGTAACAAATTGATCACATGAAACATTTGGCATGGTGCTTCAAGTGATATGTTTAAATTTGAATGGGGGATTAGGTTAATTTGAGGTGTTTAATTCAATTTAATCAATTTAATGAGTCTTAAATAATAATTTACCTCAATATTTGATTATATAATAATAATAATCATCATCATAAACCTCTTTTCTCTCTTTAAGTATTAACATGCCTCAGTAATTTAATTTTACATGACAAGAACACCCAAGAATTATGTCACATAATGTTATAACAAATATTTGTATTTAGTAACAAAATTTATCTCAGCACATCACAAAACTCATACAGATCATTTGCTTTCATATTCATATTGTCGAAGTTAGAACACATGTCAAACATCATGTTCCTTCATTTTATCTCCGAAACATGACCTATTTGTCAATATTTGGACATATACACAAAATGTGATGTCTGTGTGTGTGCTTCAATTCCATTTCAGAATCCAAAAAGATAAATTAAACTAATAATAGAGAAAATATTAGAAATGTAATGAAGAATAAATTTAGAACATTTATCGTGCCAACTCAGGCTAATAAACATTTTTCATTTTTTTCTATTAAGGCACAAAAAACATGACAAAATATGTTTGTATACAAAACTATTCATTTATGTCACGTTTATGATATTTTTACCTTTAAAATTATATTAAAATGAATATTAAATTTAAATAGTTTTTTGATGAAATTAATGTAACAAAAAAAATAGATTTAAAGTTGAATTTCTGTTATTTATTGACAATTATCGACCTCGACGTAGGAATACAGATCATCTTTCATCAAAAATTGTATGAAGATGTTTCCTCACAAACACACACTTTAAACGTTAGCATCAAAAATAACTGTAATTTTAATAGAAAATGAAAAAAAAAACATAAACTTACATAAAAAAATAATATAAATTTCGGTGTGTTTAAATGTAAAATAAAATGAAGATGAAAAAAAAAAACATAACAAATGATGCGATCGCGTGAAATCACTTCTAATGGATATGCCATTAAACATTGTATGATTTTTTTTTTATAACTAAAATTCTCATTAAATTGTTCATAAAAGACGATATGAATGTTGTGTGTGTATTCATTCATTCACAAAATTGGCTTTTTTTATATTAAATACACGAAATACAACTGAAATGAAAGAATATGAACAAAAAATAAATATAATAAATATGCAGTCATTCATTTTTTCGACACACAAAACACAACTATTTGATGATGTTTAATAGGCGCCCAACTTGTTATATGCATGTTTAAATATTTATCATAGAAGAAAAAAAAAATAATAAATATTTTGGGTTTTAAGAAGAAAAGAAATTGGAAGACTAATGAAATGAAAACATAATATTTTTTTCTATTTAGTTTTATGATGATGAAATGTGGGTATTCGATTAATAGTTCTTTGAATCTGAATTAATTTAAACGTTAAGTTTGAATTGTAAGATAAGTTTCCTTAATAGATTAATTTGAAGATTAATAAGATGTTTACTTTGTTCTTAATCGACTAAAGTGTTTTTAAGACAGGAAAATTTCATACGGTGAAATTTCAGATGGCAAGCTCTAAAATAGAGAAATGTCAGATAACAAGCTCTCAAAAGGAGAAATGTCAGGCAGTAAACTCTCATATGAAGAAATTTCAGATAGCAAGCTCTCAAATGAAGAAATGTCATATGGTAAGCTCTCATATGAAGAAATTTCACACAGCAAGCTGTCTTATTGAGAAATGTCAGATAGTAAGCTCTCATATGAAGAAATTTCAGATAGCAAGCTCTCAAATGAAGAAATGTCATATGGCAAGCTCTCAAATGAAGAAATGTCAGATAGGAAGCTCTCAAAAGAAGAAACGTCAGATAGCAAGCTCTCAAAAGAAGAAACGTCAGATAGCAAGCTATCAAATGAAGAAATGTCAGATAGTAAGCTCTCAAATGAAGAAATGTCAAATAGGAAGCTCTCAAAAGAATAAACGTCAGATGGCAAGCTCTCAAGAAGAGCATTGTCAGAATGCAAGCTCACAAATGGAGAAATGTCAAGTAGCACGCTCTCATATGGAGAATTTTGAGGTAGTAAACTCTCACATGGAAAAATGCCAGATAGCAAGCTCTCATATGGAGAAATGTCAAATGGCAAGCTTTCAAAAAGAGAATTGTCAGATAGCAAGCTCTCAAAAGAAGAAATGTCAAAAGCAAATTCTCGTTTTCAAATCTTAATATCCTACTAAACACCATCAAATTTAATTTCCTCATAAAAGCTCATCATATTTAGCAATTCAAATATATATATATGCATGAAAATTATGTCTAAACTTTTGACCAACTTTCACCCTCAACTATTTTAAATCCTTTAATCAGATTCTCGTTTATTTTAATTTCAATTCTCACATACATCTTCCCAAAACTTTAATACGATCAACTTATTTTCATTCAACTTCCTTGTTTAACAAAACTATGAAGACATTCTTATACTCAAAACAGGAAGAAGAAACAGCATAAGATTTTCTTTCACATTTATATACATATTTTGTAGACTTGAAATACCTTTTAAACTCATGCAGAGACACAATTTTCATGTTGAACTAGGACGAGATGAAAAAAAAAATTAAAATAAAATCTATATGAAGATAATAAGATGCAGCCAAAATGCAATAATACTCTGAAGAAAACGGCAAATGGTAATTCCATTCTCTATCCTTTAAAATTTTTTTTTTGCTTCATCTTGAATACGAAATGTGTGTGTAAGGCAATTTATGGCTTCGCCTTGTTGGTGTTTTAGTTGCTACATGAATTGTGAAGAAATGAAAATGGAATGAATGAATAAGATTTCACTTGAGAAAAATAAATTATCTGTGTCTGTGTTTGTGTGTGTGTATGTGTGTGTACTTCTGTGAGTAAAAGAAAAAAAAGGAGAAGAATTTTAAAAGTAGGTGTTAGAGGCATCTTTGCTACAGATATAAGTCATGCATACAAAATAAGATTGACATAAATCTTTTTAAATTGGGGTTTTTGTGCCTCATCTCTCTTTGCTTTATTTGCATTTTGTATTTCTACAGTGATTGGATTTCATACAAACATAAAACGAAAGATCAGGATAAAAGGAGCAAAGAAAATCTAAATTTTTTGATCTTATTTACAAATAATCCGGGAGATTGTTATCAGATAAAATTGCATAAAAAAAGGTTAATGAACCATTATTTAAATGGATTACGCGCAAAAAAACTGTTAAACATGCACAGGTGGTGCGTGACTGCTTTGTTTGCTGTTAAAAGTGTGTACCCATAATTTTTTTTATGTACTTTAAATTTAAATTTTAATGCAATAAATTATTTTAAGGATCATCTATACAAATAAAGACCATGGCAAGCGTTTAATTTAATTTAAATTAAATGAATGAAAATTTTTAACCCATAAATCAAATGGGATACTTATGGTCCAATTTAAAATTGATTCATTCATTCAAAAGGTAATTTATGTGTCGAAAGTCATCGAGTTTCATTTTAAATTATGCATTTTCTCATTCATGTGCTTTCAAATTTTTATGTACACATTAAAATAAAATGAGATTTCAAAACCCTCAAGGTTTGTTTCAATTATCAATTTCGACAATAACACGATGATTTTTTTTTTTTGCGAAAATTGGTCATATATTGACCAGAAAAAGTATTATAATGATGATAAAATCATCGCAAATTTTTAAATTACAAGTTGAATAACATTCACTTGCCTTCAAATTAAATTTAATGGTGTGCAAATACGAAAAAAGGTGTTTTTTGATTCATTTGTACTTAAAAAAAGTGCATTAAAATGGCTTTGAGCCATTCATGATGAAAGTACAATGATTTTGAAACAAAAACAAGCATTTTTGGGCATGACGTCATCAGGTCACTCATTAAAAAAAATGTAAAATTGCATTCAAAAAATTAAAATGACGGTGATTCATCAATAAAAATTTTGTACCTTCATTAAAATTTTTGTACTTGACTGAAATTGAGTCATAATTCAATGTCTTATAAATAAATAAATAATCGAAAAGTTTCTCATGATCTTTTTTTTTATTTTCTAGCGTCAATTCAACGCAAAAGATAATAAATATGAATAAAAATAAAAATAATGATGGTGATGATGATGACGAATGTTGAAACTTTTGTGGTTGTTCGACATTTTCTGTGGTTTTCTTTACAAATTTTTGTTTAGTACTAAAATTTTAACATATCATGAAAGAAGATGGTTTTCTATAGAAACTAACTGAGGATTATTATTTATTTTAAGTGTTATTCATTGAAAACAGACAATAATAAACTCAATTCTGTCAATTCCTTAATGATGATGATGACAATGTTGATGCTTTCATCAAATTTCTACGATATTTTATTTATATTATTTGCTGGTAAAAGAAAATATCTCACAGTTGTGGATGTTTTATTGTCTCCTTTGAGTTGTGTCGATACAAAAGTACGTTGAAAGTAGGCTATTTGAAATATTCGATTTTTGAATTTGGATGAGTGTCTTAGCTTTTATTTGAACCTAGGATGAGTGTCTTAGCTTTCATGTCAACCTCGAATGATTGTCTTACCTTCCCTCAGGAACTTGAATGAGTGTTTTAGCTTTCATTTGGACCTTGGAAGAGTGTCTAAGCTTTCATTTGGACCTTGGATGAGTGTCTTAGCTTTCATGTCAACCTCGAATGATTGTCTTACCTTCCCTCGGGAACTTGAATGAGTGCCTTAGCTTTCATTTGGACCTTAGATGAGTGTCTTAGCTTTCATGTCAACCTCGAATGATTGTCTTACCTTCCCTCAGGAACTTGAAGGAGTGTCTAAGCTTTCATTTGTACCTTGGATGAGTATCTTACCTTTCCTATAGGAACTTGGATGAGTGTTTTTACTTTCATTTGAACCTTGGATGAGTGCCTTACCTTTCATTTGGAACTTGAGGGAGTGTATTAGCTTTCATTTGGACATTGGATGAGTATCTTACCTTTCATTTGGAACTTGAATGAGTGTCTTAGCTTTCATTTGGACCTTGGATGAGTGCCTAAGCTTTCATTTGGACCTTGGGTCAGTGCCTTAGCTTTCATTTGGACCTTGGATGAGTGCCTTACCTTTCATTTGGAACTTGAGGGAGTGTCTTAGCTTTTATTTTGGCCATGAATGAGTGCCTTAGCTTTCATTTTGATCCAAACCTCTCAAAATTTTAACACAATTTTAAATGGCCTTACCATTTCATCAATTTAAATTCACACTGAATACAAGACAAAAACTAAGAATAATGAGCATATTTCTGTTAAACCACATTCACTTTTATTTCATTTCATTCCTAGTAACCACAAATGAATTGAATTGAATTCTGAATAGAAAATAATTCAAAATTTTAAGTTCTTTCACAAGAAATTGTTTTAACGGATAATTCTTTGGAACTTTTCCGAAATAATGAAACATAATTTAATTGCAAGAAAATACAAAAAAAAAACTTTTATTGTGTGTATATCATAAAATTCACTTTAAAAGTATCATTTAATGACATTTTGCTGTTATCTGTAAAGAAAACTTTAATGCGTTTATTATGTTTATTCTTCTCTTTTTCACTTTTTGAACAATGGATGTTTCCTCGTTAAAATTCATATTAAAATAAAATTCATTTTACCACACTCTGCAATTATTATCACAATAATGCATTTTACAGTTCAACATGCATTTTACAGTTCAACTTCAGCACAACAAGAGTCTTTTCATTAAAAAAAGGCACACACATATGAAAATAAATTTCATTCATAAGACAAGTGCATAAAAGTCTTGTTTTGAGATAAAATTATATCTGTGTTTAAAAAAGTGCTCATCATAATAATAAAAAATTACAAATTTGAAATGTATCAATGAAACATAGACATAAGCGCATTTTAATTTAAAATTAATTTGAATCGAATTGTCTCATATTTTTTGCATTTTCATATTGAATGAATTTTAAATGAGCAATTGATGCAAAAATCAACTCGTCCCTGAAATCGCATTTCTTTCCTTTAAAGAGCCATTCATTTTCCTGAAACCTGATATTATCATCACATCAACACCAAGTCAACATCACCATAAATACAATAAAATACAAAGAGATCGTAACTTATAATTATCATGACTAACATAAAATAACATGCTTTTTATTGCTGTCGTCAATTAAAAACATGAAAGCCAAAAAAAATGCATCGCAATTGAAATGTAATGACTAAGCATGAGAAAAAAATTTCATAAATGAATGATGAGAATTTGCACAGAAAGACATTTGCAATTATGAATTTCAATTTTTTTTTTCTTAAAAATGTGCCATCTTGTTATCGAGCAAATACGAATGGATTGAATTTCAAGAGTAATTAATGAAAATAATTGCGTTATGTAATATATAAAGTTCAAAATAAGTGGAAATGCATCCCATGATAATCCTTTCATTTGTTTGGTTATTATTTATTTTAGTTTTTTTTCTGCATATTATTCAAGGATTTTATAAATAAACTCGGATACTCACAGTTTCGTTTGATATTAATGTATGTAAATTGAAGAGCAAATACATTCTATCTGTTCTTATCTCATAGGATTTGGTGAATGTGTGAGTGCTTTTTCCATATTTATATCTGTAATAGGATAAAATAATATAAACTAGATAAAAAAAAGTATTATAAAAACCATCCTATCATTGAAATCTGGTTCAGGGGTGTTGAAATGAGTTATTTTGAAATATGAGCCCCGATTAAAATGGTCTGAAATTGAAATAATGAATAAAATGAAATAAATCCTAAAATTATGCAATTAATATTAATTCTGATTTTTTGTAGACGCAATTGAATGAAATTCGAACAAAAATTAAACTTAATATGTTCTATTTAATAAAATCAACAAATTTTATTCCAATCGATTTTGGTTTTGATGAAGAATCTTTTCAAAGTATTTAAATTGGCAATTCACATTGCATACCTTAAGGCGTTTAACACATTTCTCTCTATGTTGTGATTTCTAAGGCCAATTTAATCTATTCATCATTGATTTTTTTCCACCAAAGCTCATCTGACATTATGCAGAGCGAGTCATAGCCGATTATGCCTAACAATGGCTAGTAATGGCGGATAGCTGATTATACCAAAATGGCGGTTGACGACCATGGCGGAAAATGTCAGATTTTTTTGCTGAATTTAACCTGCTAGCTTTATTTATGAACTTTCTTTAATTTTTTCCCATCCATCCTAAATAAAAAAAGACAGAAACAATTTGACTTTTAAATTTTTTCTCACTAGATGGCGTTACATTTTCAAAAATATTTTCAGTTAAAACTCGATTCCCATCACTGTAAAAAAAAAGTAAAGGCAATCTTTAATAATAAAATTCTATCATACAATACAGGCACTAGAACACACAGCACTAAATATGATTGTGGTAGAAAAGTTTTTAATGCAATTTATATTTTAATCAACACTTTTATTTGTGTTTGCAACTAACTAATGCATACACCATCATGTTTGTTCTGTACTTTTTTTCTTCTACCCTTGCCTTTAACCGATGCCTAACCATGTTGAGAGATGTGATAATATAGCATAACATTTTACATAGTATCATTTTTTCCTATCCTGTTTTATATTTTAGAATTCGTTAGTGACTTTTATGAAAATGTTCAAATATTGCTACAAAAAAATGTACCTTAACGTTGTAATCATTAAAGAATTCGTAACAATGAGAAATGAGACAGATGGTAAATTTCTAGGTAAAAGTTGAATTTCAAGTGAAATTATTATGAGAACTATAATTGAAACGACATAATCTTAAAAACACTATCTGTCTGACCTCCTGCTACAATTTTTTTTTCATATACAAGGAAAATGAGAGGGGGAGTTGAAATGAAATGAAATTGAGCAAACTATCGTAATAATATCGTTATTATAAGTTAACAGCCGTCATATAGACAGTCTATATGACTCTTATCAAACATGTATTTTTTGATGTTAATTTTGCAGAAGTTAAACAACGAGTAAAAAAGGAAAGACAGACTATAAATGATCGTTTAGGGTATCGTTTAGATAAATCGTCCTCAATCAACAGCCTGAATTCCATTTGATAGTGCAAAGAAGAAAATTAGCTTACTGTGGTGGAATTTTAAATGAAAAAAAAACTAGAGAAATGACTTGATTGCATTTTGCCCATTAAAATGTTGAAAGTTTAATGACCGATGATATAATTTTACAGTTGCAAAAGGTCCAGAGGACAAATTACTCACATGACTCACTCGATCATTTTAAATTGAATTAATTTAAAACCGAGTAAATTTAATCATCAAATAAACACCTTCTGGCTTCTTATTTTTGTTTTATAAGAAAAAAAGGACTATGAAATGAAATTGCTTCATTTTCAAGAAAATTTTAACACGTCTTTCTTCAATTCAATCACTCATGCTTATTTATGGATTATATCAAACTTTATTTTTCATCTAAACACAAAACTTTCTCCTTTTAAAATTTTCTGTGCCTTATCAAGAAAAAGGCATCAAGAATTTCATATGTGTTTGAAAAATAAACATGTAAATACCTGCAGGAAATGAAATCTTATATTTTTGGTTTGGACTATTTGAATTTTGAGCAAAAATATGCAAAAAACACACAAATGGAAAGGGAAAAGTTTGGGCTTTTGAAGATAAATGTAGCAGATCGATTCATTTTTGTTTTAAATTTTATCATACATGACTGATTGAATTCAAGTTGATAATTAACCCTTTTCCCCCTAACCGATACAGTACAGAGCAAAATCTCAAAATTAATTAAAAGTCCTTATTTTGAACCAGAAGCTTAGTAAAAATTTTTTTACAAGGGCTTTTATTTAAAGACGATCAAAAAAATCATTCGGAAGGATTATTTTGGTTTTAAGAGATAATTTCTTTAAAAAATCCAAAAAGTATGCAATACATGTTACTTTTTAGTTATAACAACCCAATTGAATTAAATTTCAGCGATTTTTTAATCAAAAATGAATAAAAAATAAAGATTTAACTTATTTTGTTCTTTCAATTATGAAAAATTCATTTAAATCACTTTACATGACAAGTGAATTGCATACTTTTAGGCGTTTGACATGTTTCTGTCTGTTCCAACCCCAAACCCTGATTCTTTTTCATTATATTTCATAAACTTTTTAAGACAATAAGCAAGAAATACTTTGAAAATACATTTGAATAGCAAAGAAAAACTTCATTTCAAAATTTAATACATCAGAAAAACTTCAGGCTTACTTTATATATGAGCACGTAAAAACTATTCAATTTAAATTGATAAGATAAACTTAGAAAATTGTTTTAAATAATAAAAATAAATATATCTCACTCACAGATGCAATTTCTTGTGAAATTTTAAATGAAACACATCAAACTTTGTCTTTTAGGCATGAGAACAAAATTGAGGTGTTTTCAAAAGAAAATTTTATTTCAATAAGATGAAATTAAATTACTTGAATGAAATATTAATTACAGTAAATTACTGTTTTCTACCGAAAAATCAAACAATCAAAAACCACAAAAAATATTGTTAATCCTCTTAAAAGTGAAAAAAAAAGCTCAAGAATCATAAATAATAACAATATATTTTTATTGTTATTAAAAAGATTTATTATTTATTATTCTATAATAATAATTTTTTTTTCATTTTCTCTTCAAAAAACGAACAATAAAGCATATTTTTTTGCACTAACAAAGCCCATTTCATGCTGACGAGATTTCACATCAATACACTGCAGTTAAAATGTAAATACACAAGTTTTAATTTAATTTATATGAGAGAATTAAGATGAGAAGAAGCAGAAGAAGCCTTTCTATTTTTCTATTATATTTAACAAAATTCATATACTTTGTTCTTTGCTTTCTTTCATTTATTGAATCAATTGTTATTTCCTTGTGCTATTCAGTTGAAAATCTTTCTCTCTAGGAACAAAACAAAATTTTAACAATACAGTAAACGATTTATTCAGAGAATTGCTTGGCTCTTGTATGAGCTAAACGACGACGACGACTAACGATGTAACATTTTATTAATAATCTACAATGTTTACTTCTGAATTTGTTTGCTGATGAATTATTTTGCGTTATTCTTTGTGTGTGTGTGTGTGTGTGTTACGCTATACATGAGAATGAGTTATGCATTATCGTTCCTTTGAAAAATGGGCTCACGCAAAATATCTTGTTTATAATTTGAATGAATTTTTATTGTGGCTTGTTTGTTGTTTAATAGTAAATGTTGTAAAAATAATATTAGAATATTAATAAATTCTTTTGTTGTGTGAGAAATTACAACGAATAAAGTTTTGAAGGAAATCTGAGTTTTGATTACTGAGATAAGATTCAAGATTTTCTTTCAGCACTCGTATTTGAGTCATTTTGGATCATTGTGAGCTATTTTACCCATCTTACAACGATTTGCTTTTGGTTCTGGGATTTTTCTATCCGTTGAACCTTCAAGTCTGCTTCGATGCCTTGAATATATTTTTCCAGGTCACTTTACGTCGAATATCTGGATCGCCTGTGAAAAGTATCCCTGGATATTGTTTGACACCCATCTGTGCTCATTATCGCTAGTTCGTTTTGAGTCCCAGTCAAATTATTTTCGAATAAAATCACTCCAGTAATTTTGAGGCAATTTTTTAGCTCGGTTACGGATCAATAGCCTTTGATATGCATCGTAAAATTTCTTCTTGAAAATACTTACTGATTTTCCGAGAAGTTACATGAAGAAACAAATTTGACAGATCCCAGTCAGCATGTTTATTTTTGTTTACATATGTTTTCCCTGTGAACACAATTTTTTTATCCCATTGTACGACAAAAAAATTATCTTAAATATTTTTCTTTGCAATTTCTTATCAATTTTACTTTTTTTCACACACCGCATTCATTTAAAACTTTATTATTATCTTGTTGTCATTCGCATCTTATCTCCTGAAAAAAAAAAACAAATGAAGATTTTATTTTTATTCGTTTTTTCTTATTATTATTATCGCGCTTTTAAATATTTTTTGCTTCCTTTTCATACAGATCGAAGCTTAGACACATTTAAGCTTTGATAACACACAAGAAAAAAATTAAATGTCGTTCCATCTTTAACTTTAACATTTTATTTATGTTTTTTTCAAACAAAAATCCAACAAAAATAAAATTAAGTAAAATAAAATAAGCAGCTTTTCGTACCACAGCACTTAATACCATCTTATGTCCTTATTTGCCTTGACTTTATCTCTCATTCTGTTACAAATATTTTTTTATCGTCATTTACTGTTCTTTTTTTATTTAAATAATAGGCGTTTTCATCATTCAGTTTAAATAGCTGAAATAGATTAAATTAAATTTGACAGTTGTTTTGTATCTACAGACATATGTATAAACTTTTTAATTTCATTCAATCCGATAAATTCAATTTAAACTTTTTTTTCCCGGTTTAAAATTAAATCGCTGAAATAGAATGTCAGATTAAATTTTGACATTGTAAACAAATCCTAAAGAATAGAAGTGTTTTCAATTTTTGCAGCTCTTATTCTATGAAAAATTAGTGAAAAATGTAAATTAATATTTAATATTATTGTGAAAACCAACCAATACTTCAAAACCGGTGGAAAATTAGTGAAATAACTTGTTATTTAAAATGAAATATTAAAATTCTATTTAATTCAATCTGTTTTGTTAAGCAGGGTGTTCATTGATTGCCCATTTAAACGCTTTTAATTCTAACTATCTAAACTGAATAATTTTAATAATGAGAACCCTAAATATCTCTTACTTAGAAAAACACACAAATATAAATGAAAAGTAGTCTAAAAAAAAATACTAAAGAATGATAAGCATCTCATCAACAGCACGCCAAATTTTTATTGCAAATTGCCTAAAATTAATTTTTGTGGGTTCTGTATTAGACGGGAGTTTCTTTAAGCTCTTATATTCAAATAAGAACCAAAAATAAAAAAAAGTAAATAAGCTTATACAGACTTTTTTTTTACAATGACTCGCGGCTGTTTACTCAAATTTATGTTAAATTTCATGTTATTTTTTTGTTGTTATATTTGAGTTATAAAAAAAAAAACATTTAAATGATAAAAAAACTCAATCATAAATTTGTTATTCAATTCATGATCTTGATTTATTTCGAGTAATCATTCACTTTTCCAACCAATTAATTATAAAATAAGAAATAAAAAAAAATAAAATCATTTTTTATGACACACTTTCATACATTATTACTTTTTTTTTTGAGTACTAAAATAAAAAAAATAAACAAATTATCGATTCTTGAGATGTAAAATATGCTAATTTTCTAATATAAATTATATTTTTTTATTATTGTTTTTTACAGGTGCTATAAATAAAAAATAAAATAAAATAAAAGGAACAACAAATCAGCTATCAGGAATGACGAAGAAATTCATAAAATAATCAACAAAAAAAAGGTAAGAGACAAATAAAATTTAAATTATTTTTTTCTCTTTATAATTTTTTTTATCGCTATACTTGACTGATGATATTTCACTGGAAATGTGACATTAAGATGAAATATAAAATTACCATAAAATTGACAATCATTTTCCTGTCGTCGTCATGATTTTTCCTTATT